>JXSR01S026413.1:98921-109876 GCA_000969725.1 Ophiothrix spiculata | reverse complement strand
TAAAAACTTATTATATTTTCTTTTGATTTCACTCTAAAATTATCAAAGGGAACATTTGCATTTAATTGTATCATGACTGAGAACGGCAAATTGTGCTTGAGGGGCTGGGGTTGGAACAACCCTACTCCTTGAGGTGCCATTTTAGGGTTGAGATCAGGGTGGGATTCCATCATAGAATGTTTGAAGTCAAAATATTTAACATTTCTTGAGCAAAGGGCATTTTCCCCCTTATTTTATGTCACATGAATGTTGGGGGAAAATTGTACCGTGTAGACTCGTGAATCTTAATGCTATTAACTAGATATAGTCACGAAATGATGGCTTTGATTTTGTCCTCTTTTCATTTTTGTTTAGTTAATTTTACTCTTACTATGAAATGTGCTTTTTCTTATTAGGAGGTCATCATGTTAACATAACCCTTAATTGAATCAGCAGAAAGTTCTTGAAACATGATTCGCCAGATTAGAACCCCAAACCTGTCATCTAGTCCCCATATGAGCCTAAAGGTTGGCTCACACAGTAACAAATAGGGGGGTGACAAGTAACGTTGAGGTGCAAATGATAGTCTTCCTTTTGTAGTCATTCTCCAGGTTTATGACCACTTACAAAATCACAACAGCTTGGAACGAATTTGCAATGACTGATGTGACATTGGCTTGTGAAGGGTGATATGTTGATGGTGGATCATATAAGTATTTGCGACAGTCTTTCGTCCTTTACTGTTGTGTTTAGTTTACGATGAAGGCCATTACCACCCATCCAGAAATATTCCTTAATCTCATTTTTTGTCGCTTTAGGAAATAATTTTTTTACATCTATCTCCTTATGTTGATTATCGTCATAGCAGTTCGGCGGAACTCACAATTCGGATACGTATCCGAATTTGGATTATAAACAGCTGAAACGGGATATCTGCTGAAATTAATATTCAGCTTCGCAGCGAACCATACTGGTATGTATGAAAATCAATAACATTATAATCATTTGTCATCTAAATTCTAAGGAAGTTAGAAGCCAAATTATTTTGCTTTCTGTGATATGGAGCTACATGTTTCGAAGCTGTCCCGCTGGAATTGCACAGATGGAAATGACATTTCCACAGATAAATTTATCATAAATGCAAGAAATATGTTCTACATGTACTTGCCAGCTTGTACGCTATCGATTTGGATACTCCTCCATATCCTAATTCTGATACGGGTATCACAATTTGGATACAAAATGTACGTGGGTATCCAAATTCGGATACATATCCGAATTGTGAGTTCCGCCGAACTGATAGTGTGATGTGTTAGCCAGCCTTTAGCTCTGCTAGGTCATCTCAATATTGTATATCAGTTCATTGTGACATCTTTCATAGCTACAAAAAATGTTAAACTTTAACTTACAAAAAATACATTTATGATGTTCAATTCTTCGCAAACTCAAGCTTACTAAAATACATCCAGATCAACTGTTAAACAACCATTAACCTCTTATTAAGTCTTAATTTCTACAAATCAGATGTATTACCCAGCCAACGTGTGTTGAGTTCACCTGAAGTCACACCTGCACTCTGTCTGTACCACACAGAATGTTATGATGGCTTCAACACTTTTATTTTTCTTGTGTGATGCGGTTGGTCCGTTATCTCTGCTAACATCATTTCAATATGTGCCTAAACATTTGTGATGTGTTTTCCTGTACATTTCCTCTCTTTTGTAGCTTGTTTATGCCGATTCGTAATTGTGCAGGGACAAAGTCAAAACAGACTTGAATTAGCGGGTCCTGATCTGGGATTTGTAACTTTGACAATATGCAAAGTATGTCCTCTTCCATGTGAGCTCATCAACACGCAAGCATATTCAGCTGTTCATTGAGAATTGGTATACTGCTAGATGGGAATCATATGGGACGTCATTCTTGGTTTGCCAATATGAGATGTTATGACAATTTACGTTTAAAAAAGGAAAACCAGCCCAGTTCGATCATTATCGGACAAAATTTTCTGGAAACCTGTGAAAATGAAATGTATTGATACACAACTTTTCTCACAACAGTCACGACAAGTGTCATAGGCCTAATTCTTAATGTAGGGCCTATATGATTTATTTGTGCCAGATGGACCAGATTCAAAATATAAAGCCACATGTGCTATTAATAGTATAGTAGTCGTAGTACATATTTGATGGAAATGAACTATGTTTTACTCAAAGTGAAAGATGTTGGTCCCCTGTGCGAATCACCTTGCTCAAATACTGAAAAATTTGTATACTGTTACATAAAACACATGCAATTTTTATTCCAATCAGTAGATGGTATGAACTTTCACACCCATTAATAATTGTTTAGACCTTCCCATGAACTTGTTAACTGTAACATCAAACCGAAATCCCCAGTTAAATCTTTTGTTTAAACCTGAGATGATTTACAAGAGCTTGCTGATTTCACAGTAGTCGAGCTGCGCAACCCTAGACAGGTATAGCATAGTATTACCTCAACCCAAATTCATGGAAAAGTTACGAGACACACCCGAGAGGGGATACTTACATAAGAATTAAAAGGAGTATGATTCCAGAATTTGAAAGATACCTTGTTGAAGGCTTCCATCATTTTGAACCAATATCAATCATAACGCGCCATTGCAAAATAGCAAGTGGACTGACGTGGGGATGCCAACACCAAAACTAATTGGAAATATACAATCACTCTTTGAAATTAATCTACCCTTTGAAAAGTCGTTTTGTGAAAGAAACCAGAAATTACATCAGAATAAGTATACTTTAAGTCTCATCAAAAACTTGACCCTAACCATGACCCAATCCTATAACTCACGAACCATGACCCGACAGGGCCGACACCAACCCTAAGCATATCCTAACTATGTGTAACCCTAAAACACTAACCCCAAAAATTTGGATGAATTCTATTTTGTTCGTTACATCTTTACAAGGAAGGACTTGAACATCATTAGAGTGTGAGCGCCCCCTATTGGGGGTAAATTACTGTATTTCTCACCTGTCTGGCAGAGTATGTAGTAATAGCAATAAAATGTATAAAACAAGTGTTATTTTGACATATTGGCACATGGGGACATTAAAAATGATGCAAAATGTTAACTTATGTGTAAATGACTCAAAGGGAATGGGAGGAGAGGATGACCTGGGACCAGGTCCTTGGGGCCCAATACCAGTCCTCAGAGCCTAATACTCATATATAGGTGCTATATCAGTCATGGGAAACTGATTTCTATATTGGTTGGAGACAATGTTTTCATAACAATAAATTATATAAGGCATTATTAATAACTTTTTGTTTCTTTTTAGTGTTTCAATTTCAAGTTGTTGTTTTCATGGATAGAAAATTAAGTGTGTCATTTACTGATAGGTTTTCCAGCTTCAGGGATGATGCTATTTTTGTTTCTTTCAGAGCAGGATATAGGCCACTATAGGCCTATATATAATAAGAAGGCGCAGAGAATATAGTTTATTTCATTTGATTAATCCCACATATACAAAATAGAACTTTAAATTTGCAATTTGTACATGTCTTTCACAGCTATGTAGTTAGCTCAAAGATGTAGAATATATCTTAGGGGCTCCAGTTTTGTCAAGTTGGGTACAGGAGTGTCATTGGGAAACTTAAAGTGCCACCATCCACTGCATAAAATTACCAAAAATTTTAAATTCATATTTATACAAAAATCATGTTTTAAAGTCCTGTATTCAGCAAAGTTGTGGTAATACTAGACCTATCAAAATACAAAATTGAAAATGGACCCCTTTTTTAGGCACCAGACAGTCAGATTGTGCTATCGTTGTTTATGGCACATCCTAGCTCTTGCTCAGAGCTGTCCACTACCCTCTGCAGTGAATCAAAAGTGTTGCTGGGTCCGTGGGAGGGGCGGTCTGTGGGAACGGTACTAGTTCTAGTAGGGAAGTGGAAGTTCCACTTCCCTGGTTCTAGGCACATCCTTGTCATCATTTCTGTAAGCACCCTTCATATTATACATAAATGTCATAATTAGAAATCAGTTTAAGAAAAACAGGAGGGCACTTAACTTTTTATGCAATATTGCTTTTAAAATCTCAATCAGAGTATGGAGTTGAAAAACATGAATTGTGTCCAAACGTAGACGTTTGATTCAAACTACCAGAGGATAAGTGCCAGTAAGTGACAGCACACAGCCACTAGCAATCCCCAACTATCTTTTGGAGATCAAGTCTGATAATGGGGCAGGTGAAAAGTTTAATGGGATAGACTTTCACCTATGTTGTGGAAACTACGTAATGTTTCTTGTCCAGGTCTTTCTTGGAAATGTGCCACAAAGATGTGTTCTTAGATCACTGTACATCTCCTGGGGCACTTCCTGCTGGTAGACTTACCACAGAAACTGTTAAGCTTAATTGGACCAAACCCATCTTATGATTGGAGGTACAATTACCACTGGATGAAGTTCTCCTCACTCAATGACCTTGTGGTCATGATGATGGTGTGATGGTTAAGTTCACTCATTTTGTAGAACTTAAGTTTGATTAGGTTTGAGATGTTGACCACTGGTTGCTTGATCAAACCAAAGTTAATGATCCAGCTGACCCAACTGAGGTGGTATACCTGCTGGTATAGCAATGACGTCAATCCATCAAGTAAACTGAAGTCCTATTAGTCACAACATTTAGAATAGCAGGATTTATAAAGCTTTTTCTAAAGGAAAACAACTTGATATATATGTTATCCTTTTGTATTACATTGCTATGAGCAAAGATTCTATGAGAAGAACTCAAATGTATTCCAATGCAACATGCTCTATCTGCCTGAAAATCGTAGTTTTCCCTATACCAAACGCCACAAAATCATTTGTTTGACACCCAGGATTTGTTGATACAAAGTCAAAATTAAAACTGTCTTGCCCATGACTAGTTGACCATAGCAGGGCTGGACCCAGTTGGAACTTATTAAATTCTTACTTTGCATCAATAATTCTTGTTCAATAACGGCATCATATGGGGAATGATGGCATCCCCCAGTCACAAATCTTCCCCAAATTGCCCCCACTTTCAGTCACCAACACAAAATATCCTAATATGTGGCTGTCCAGCCCGTATGAGCCGTTAATGCCAGAAATTTCATTATGCGCTACAGGTGAAAATACATGTCAAGGTCTTAATTTGCTGAAATTGATTTTTTGACAGATTCACAATCCTTGTGCTTACTGCAAAATACCAGCAAAGTTTCATTTCAAGAAAATGATAGGAAATATGAAATAAATCTGCATATTTTTAAGACAACAGAAAATATAGAGCTTGCTGATCTTTTAATAAACGTGTTTATATCAGTTATACTTTTTACTTCCTGACAAACTTTGATGGACCATAACTTGACTTCTGGAAATCATGTGAAGTTCATTGAGATGCCATTTTAATCCTTAAAACGTGGTCTTTGCAAATATTTTTAAAAAGTGAAAATGATAAGAGGTAACATTTATGGCTGGTTTGGGATGGACGGTCACATATACAAACCTAACAGTTTCATCAGGGGGGGGTAGGACGTGACATCATCAGATTTTGAAACTCCCATTCAAAAACCGTGAATTTTAACTAAAGCTCAAAAATGTCGTTTTATGCCCTTACTTAGTGTTTAAACATACAGCTTGTCCCAATATTAATGCAACGAGCAAATAAAAAATATTAAAAAATAGTTATGTTTTTCAAAAGTGGAGTAATTACTCCTTCTCCAAGGCACTCAAAACACACCTTTTTTCTTCATAATTGTTTTGGGTTGGTTTTCCATTTCCTTCTGTTTTTCCGCGCCTAGTATCCTTTGGCAAATAGGCGCGTTATAAATCCTGTTATTATTATTATTATTAAAACGTGCTCTTTATCCCGTTTCATTTTACGACTCCAGTCCAAAGATATGGAAAATTTAAGAAAGCCCTTTAAATCTACTTTGGTCCGATTTGAAAGTTTATACTTCAAGCTAAAGAAATGCAAACTTAAAAAGAAGAGAATTCTGCAAGCAAAAAGAGCACAACCAATCCAAACCAATCTTACCTGACTTGTACCTAACATTAGGATATTTTAAGTTCATTTTTAACTTAAATAGGTCAAAATCCTAACATTAGGTGATATTTTAAGTTCATTTTTAACTTAAATAGGTCAAAATTTTCAATTAAAGTACGGATCTTCCTAGTACTCTCATATTTCTTGAATCTGTTACTTCTGGTGCGACAATCGGGTAGTTTAGGATACAATTTCTACCAAAAGATTTAAAAAAAAGGATTCTAATGAAAGATGTCAACCAATAATAAGTCTTGAACCGAAACCATGGCTAGAAAACAGAAGAAATCTATAGGAGTTTAAGAACTCAAGTGATTCAATGATTCATCTGGTCCGTCAAGGGGACGCAACAGGTTGACTAAACCAGACGCAACAACCTGCTATATCAGCAGATCATCATTAAATTGAGTCCTTATGTCATAAAATGGGTTCAAGGGATGTTTCTCCTAATCATGTGATGTTTTAAGCAATTTCCATTCAACGTGTGCCCAATGACGTCACCAGAGGTGAATCTTTACAGATTAAAAAATCGGACCACTAAGCTTTTTCGGGTCTTTACAAAATGTTCAATAACTTTTGATTCAGACATCCAAATTAAACAAAACAAAATTCTGTGGTCTACTCTATTATACTATTGTAACGTTTGCTCACCATTGTGCTTTGTTCTCTCAAAATAAAAGTTCAAATTTTGTTGCATTTTTATTGGGACACCCTGTATATGCAGATTTCAAAACTGTTGGGGTTGGGACTTCAACCCCAGAAAACTAAAAAGTTATTCTGATTATTTTAAAGAACTACTTTTTTATTTACGCATTGAAATATACAGGCGATACCACGGATGATACCCATCAAATCTGAGTAAACAGTCAGGTAAACAGGCAATTTATTGCGCGTCCTCCATCGTCTGTGTTTCATATATTGAGCATATTATGGCTAAGAGACACCATCAAATGCGATTTAAAGGGAAGGAGTCCAGTAGAAAGGCATTCCATGAGTAAAAAATAAAGATAGACTTGGATGATTGCTTTTAATATAGTTTAGGCTGTGTATTGTTTTTGTTGTTGTTGTTGGCTTTTTTTTTAATGTTAGGAACGTTAAGACTTGATATTGGTCAAGGAACCATAATATTCCTTGAAAAATTGTACATTTCTTAAAAAAATGTATTTCAAGACAAGAGTGATGAATGTGTGCTTGCCTAACTATGATCCTGCTGGGTAGGAAGCCAATATTGTACAGTGATGAAAGATGAAAACTCAACATTAAAAATCATTATTATCATGGGCTTAATTATAACAAAAACTGAAAAGACACAGATGTGAACAATCCACAAAATAATCCTCTATTTCTTGTTACAAAACATCTGCATCTGCATTTTTATTAACTTTGAGATGGATGAGCGTTGTTTCCAAATCATATCAGAGAGTTCATAAATTTTGTTATATTGCCATACATCACCATGACATCAGTCAATCAACACCGATGCCATGGTAACGTTTAACATCACAGTATATCTCAGCTCAGGACTGATATAAATGGATTTTCATTTGAAAATGGATTTAGTTAAAGTATACCATTGGGATCTGATATTTGCCATATTTGCGTTTTAATGTTACATGCTGTAGACACAAGTTATAGTTTATGCCTTTCATTAAAAATATAGGTAATCAATCATAGTCAATGTCATGGTGCATTTTGGACAGATATTGTCTTTTTTTGTTGTTGAAAAAAGTTTTTATTTTATAACTTTCAGTTGCTGCTGCAACCATGGCTGTTAAAACTGTTTTCAGCATTTTTATGTGCCTTTTCTCTTGCCATGGCCATTGTACCATAAATCCTCATCCCATGGTATCAATCCCACCAGTCCTCCATCGTCCTCACCTTTTCTTCTACTTCTCCTTCCACTGTCATCTAAAGTTTTTCTTTTCTGCAATTGAGTGAGCAGACGGTCATCTTCTGAGACCCTCATCCTTTTGAGAATCTAGACATTGGTCTTTTCATCTTTCCAACTGATTTACAATTCTATGCTAAACTTACAACTCGACTGTATTTTTTTCATGTCATTCTCTCTTCTTTACTGTCCAAAGTTCTGTACCATAAAGGGATATACATTATAACAAGGGCTTCACCAGCTGTTTCAGTTTCAGGCTGATCATTTTTGCCTTCTACAGTCTAAGTACTGTAGTTGGATGGCAGCATTTCTTGCAAAATAAATGAAAAACAATAAATTTATTGGGGCTCTCCACACAGGAGCCTCAAATCTTGATGCATCTAGATGAATGTATACATTTTTCCAAAGTGCAGATTGTGTTCTCAAGGTCACATGTCAATCTGACTTGGGTGTGCACGGGCAGTCACTTATTCGTGTGTGATCATCACTGAAGCCCAGTTTAATTAATTTAGATGCATTCAGATCTGTGAAGTACAGATTGATTCGCTTGCGATCGTGTGGAGAGCCCCTATATTTCCCTATGCCTCTCTGATTTGTAATGCCCATGATGTGGCCTCACCACACATTACAGGTGTTTGCTGACCACTGTGGCCCAAGTGAGCTCAAGGACTAAGCAACTTGTCAGGTTCTGTGGCAACCTCTAGGGGCACTGAACCTTGATCAGCCCATATATGCACTTTTGCTGCCCGGATCAACTCCCCGAGTTTCAAAAAGACAATCAGCAGTATGTTCCTTATCCAAGGGAATTCATAGCACACTCAACCTTTAGTACCAGTGGGGTTCAACAACTCAGGACCTTCCGCAATATAAGCTAGCGCCTTTAATACTGTTAAAGCTAACTTGACTGCAATTGCAAGTCTGGTACAGACCATTGGCAAAGAGTCACCATGCAGTCCTACCATTGACTGATCAAATTCATTTGAAGCAGTCTTCCTGATCATGCTGATTGATTGAACTTCCACATTCGGTTGAAGTTGACTTTCATCAATCTCAGTCAAAAGTAAGCAAAACGAATCAGGTGATACATTTGCAGGACACTAGTTTTTTTAGTTTATGTGTACCAATTCATTTGTCTATTATTACCCGTGAACGAGTAAGCTGATATTATTTCTCTTCATTCAGAAATTGATTTTGATTTTGTTTTCTGGAAAAAATATGAATGGGAAAACAACAACGGCATCAAAAACAGATTTCAACTAGTCTACATAGTAACCTCAAGCTTATTCTTCTTGATGTGTTGATATAGGGCCTACAGAAAACAGCAACCCACATCACAAGGCTGACATTGGCATGGAATTCATTAAGCTTCACAAGGAGTGCTCACAATGGAAAAGAGAAGTTCTGGCAAAAGGATACCTGGTTTAAATTATCTACAGGCTCTGGTTCTGGTTCTGGTTATTTACGATTCAACACCCCAGGTGGGGAAAAACGAATCGGTGCGCGTGTGTGTGTGCGTAAAAGTTCTAATTTTGCAGATACAGTTCCTTTATTTGGGCTTTGAAGATTATGGGGTCAGATATTTGAATAATTGTCTCTGGTAGGGCGTTCCAGTCTTTGACGGCTTGTGGTAGAAAACTATATTTGAAAATGTCCTTTGATGGTTGAAGGGGGATAAACGCTTTACTGTGTGTAAACCTGGTTGAGCGCGTGACCGGGTGCAGTAGGGTTTGGACAGGATGGCTAGGTGACCTTCGTGGGCTTTCTGGAATAAGCTGAGCCGGGATATTCTCCTTCTGGTAGCTAACTGTGGCCAATTCAGGTCTTGTAGTAAGGCTGTAACACTGCTACGTCTGTCATAGGTGTTTTTGACGAAACGGGCTGCTCTGCGCTGAGGCATTCAGACACTCAGTAAAAAGATGTGCTTCATCTGGAGAAAGTTGGAATGAAACCTAGAGACAGCTTGTACCTGCAAAGATTCTGGACTCCTGCTGATGGCTTTTCCCACTTTTTAGCTTTAAAATGACACCTTACTTTTGGTTATTGGATGATCGGTGGCAAAGTTACATCCAAATTGGCAAAAGGCATCACGCTGATTCGGAAAACTATAGTTATGAGAAAATCTAGTTTTTAGTTTTGGTACTATGTAAAGCTCTAATGGAGAGAGGGTTTTTATCTTGGTTGTTAACACATTTTTCTTATGTTTTTAATGTTGGAACCTTATTAATAAGACAGAATACACTTCAAAAGTAACGTTTCTGATTAAATTAGAAATTCGACCTTGGACGTGATTTTTGACTATGCTCAGCTTCAGTAGCCCGTATCTCGTAATTGACTATGCCGACCTTAAGGTACCTTTCGTTATGATGGGTCACATATGGTCATTGTTGACAACCATCTGCATTGGAAACTGCCAAATGTTTATCTGCAGACACCCAACATGGCTCCATGGCAGATGTATTTCTATTCATGCTATACAAGAGCAACATTGTGAATGATTTGGGTTCATAAATCTAAGGTACGATTATTATGACCTGGTTCTTTTCTCTTCCCTTTAATTTACCTTATTCTCATCACAGGTCTTAAAGACATTCGTATTCCGGGTTCTATTACAGGTGTACCTCTACAGGGTGAGTCAAAATGAAGTTCACCAATAACATAAAAGCACTAATATTCAAAGCCACTGTGAAGCACCATGTATATGTACAGACTCTTCTGCTTGATTTCAAAAAAGAATGAAGACAATCAGTAATTCCTTAGAGGACCTTTGCCTGTTGTAATCAAGAAACCAATTTTTCAAGCTGTCCATGGAATTAATGAGTAAACAAAAACTTGTTTTCTGATGAAGCCAATGCACAAAATGGACACATACTTTTAAATCCCTATACTTTAACATCAAATAATTTATATGAACAACATCAATCTGCTTACAGGAAATACCATGGCACGGAGACTGCTCTTCTGAAAGTTCATAATGATATATTGAGAGAACTGGATGGTAAACGTGGAGTTTTCCTGATTCTTCTGGACCTCTC
>JXSR01S026413.1:71308-88058 GCA_000969725.1 Ophiothrix spiculata | reverse complement strand
TCATTTTACTTTGGAAACAGAGTGCAATTCTATTGTGTCATGAAAACAAATTGAATAGGAACTTAAGTTTTCTCGTTGATATCCCTAGTATTAGGTGACCATTGCGAGGTAATTGTCACTTCGATGACCGGAGGAATTTGAAATTCTTGTTTGATTTGCCGCGCATAGAGCAAGCTATGGGGAAGGACAGTAGTGGACTGCATGTCCACTAATTTGTCAGCAATTTTCCTCTTGGGAGAGGGGGACATACTATTTCAAAAGCAGGTATGGGCTGTTTTCCCCCAAATCAGGCAATTTGGTTGGTATATGAAACAGAAAGGTCTTTTTCTGAAATATTTACAGATCTGTGCTAAATAGATTTTGTCTTTTATGTCAAAACTTTCCAAAGCGGAAAGCAGGTTAGCGTAGCGGTACTTCTCTCGCTTTGCACCAATGAGTTTCGGGTGTCCTGGGTTCGATTCCTGGCCCCTGTGCTGCATGTGCATTTGGTTTACAGTCAATACTCGCTTCCGTAGGTTTTTCCCCGGGTACTCCGGTCTTCCTCCTGCATCTAAAACTGTCACTATATTTGTCCATCTGAGTCTTCCCCACCCAGGTTATGGGAAGCTGCACAAAGGGTGATGATATTACTGCCGAAGTACCGATAGAATGTGTTCTACGGAAGCACTTCCAAGTGAAGTTAAATGGTTGTGACGATCTACCTGCAGCGAATCAGGAGCACTTTGTGTCCTATTCGGTTAAAAGGTGCTATAAAAATGCCATTATTATTATTATTAAAACTTAACAAATTTGTAGCTTACCAGATACAATCTATGCAGCATACCATACTGAAACGTTCACATAGGGGACCAAATAGCGTGACTTCTGAACCATGGATCGACCGGGCCTTGAACCTAGAACCTTAGTATTTTGAGTTTTGTACTGTAACTGACCTGCCACACTCCCCTCTAATGTGAAGGTGTATATTGTCAAAGTCTCTGAGAATTTTGTAATTTTTATCTAATTTCCGTTCACAAAATGGTATTGAGATAGGTCTCTTTTTTACTTGAAACTGTTATATTTATGGGTACAATAGTGACGTTTTAAAAAAAAGTCACTCCCCCATGGAATTGTAATGAATTTGTAGAAACCATTGATACGTTAAACATCATTATTGTGGTTGATTTAAGGGTGGAGAGAGAAACCATAAGATGTTGACATATATTTGTCTCCGTAAATGTAATTGAATACTTCGTACTGTGATTGGTTGGTAATGCATTGTATTAAAGAACAATAGAAAACAAAAGGGCATAATAGTTGGTATTTGAAGAGTTTAATAGCTGAATAGGTGTAATGCCAGTTCAATTTCACCAGGAATTTTTGTATGTAAATTGTGATTTGTTCAAGTTGATTGTGAAATTGTTAAGTTGATTCTGAGACAAGAGAATTAAGCTCAATTAGTTGAGTCAGTAGTGTAATTATTTATTTTTTAAGTCAATGAGTTTTGTGTTTTAAATAGGGTGGATCAGTTTTACAAGTTCACATAATTTTGCCATGACTATGCAATGCTTGCTAATAAGATGAAGTTTGATTTCAATCATTTCTAAATAGTAGTACTAGCAAAATGGGAGACCCTATGAGATGATCAAAACTTACAATAAGTCAAAAAAATATGTTTGGTTGTACTTGACCGACCGACCCGATATTTGAGGCCGACCCTTATTATTTTTTTTTTTTAAATATGCAACTGAAAAAACCCAAAACTTGCTCTAAAACGGCGATCAAGATCTGAATAAGATCCCAAATAGCATGTCTTGCACTGACTGGCCGGCGTAAAATCATCGTAGCGGTGACGTCAGGTTTTAATATATACATCATACAAACAACATGTGAACTTGGATAGCAGAACGTGACTGATAAATGACATATTTTGACAAAAGAATCCCAGTATAATTGTTGTACGATGTTTTTAGGCGACGAAAGATTAAAAATAATTTTTTTGAAGTTTATTTTCATAAAAAATATTCATTGATATACCTAAAGTTTTTAAATAAAACAATTTTTAATATCATAAATTCTTTCCAATATTCTGTCTGTCTCACCACGGAGGCGTCCCTTGAATATAATGCATTTGCACTATTGGAATTAGCCTGGCTTTCAGCCGAATGTTATAAATAAATAAATAAATAAAATATATATTCTTAAATTCGTTTCTGTCAATATTTTGCAAAAAACAAAATCGTTTTATTTAAAAACTTAAATTTTTAACACAGTGATGTTGCGCACCACGAACACGATTTGCATGGGAATCTGTTCCGTTGTTACTTGCAGCCATGAATCCCATGAATACGGAGTATGCTCTTGCTGTTGAACAAGGGCCAAATATTCTTGTTTCTGTTCTTAAGACATTCAAACTGTCATCAACACTCAATGAAGTTTATTTAAGCTTGAAACCTGAACCAAATGCCACCATTCCCAATACGGGGGATTCAGAACGGAAGACGGGTCCATGTCCATGGCTGCAAGTGGAACCCATGCTTTGCTTATATTTCCACAAGGCCGTATTATTAAAAAGAGATAATAATAATAATTCCGACCGACCGACCCATCTTTTTGGACCATTACTAGTACACCCAAACATTTTTTTTTTGGCCTAAGGAATAGGATTGGAAAACACCAGCATTTCATGAACATGGAAAATCCAGACCTCGTGGAATTTTGTCCCTTTTATCGTGAGTTGAATTTAGCACATTTTCGCGTAAATGTCAGGATTTTATATAAATTTTTAGCTGAAATTTTGCATCAGACAATGTTTCCCAGCTAGCAAAATAAAATTTTCTGAACATTAAAAAATGGTTTGACTTTTGGTCAGAAAATAATTCTACAAATTGTTTCAAAAACGTAAAAGTGTGGAGTGGTTTTTTCCCCGCCAAAAAACGTTTAAACACAACCTTCTAGAACCGTTCAAAACAGGTTTAATTTATGTATGAAACGTTAAAAAATGGTTTTGAAATTATTTTTGAATGTTTTCAAAATGTTTGAAAAGGTTTTAGGAAAAAACTAACCTATTTTAACCAATTGTTAACATTTCAAAAATGTTCCAAGAGAGGTTTATGAAAACAAAACCAATGGTAACCAATTCAGAACAATTAAAAAACGTTTCAAACATGTTTCGTGCTTGCTGGGTTAGTCCAAAAGATTTTTGGCCCCAGTTGTTTCATTTGCCCGTCATTTTGAAAATCCTGGTGCTGCCACTGGGAAGAAGGCATTAAGGATAGGAACTGATATGAAGCGTAGGCTATATCCCATCTTTCTTGGAGACCACCAGGTTGACCTACTTTCTGATGAAACAAGTAATGCCACAAATGATGTCACTAATATAAACTATAGAAGATGAAACAAAAACTGAGATCAATTAAGCAGGTAATTTATCAGGCCACCTCCAAGACAATCCCAGGATCGCTGTCAGTATCTCACTCATCAGGCTACAGGTCCACCATCTTACCAACTTGACACCATGAACTGCCAGCAAGTTTATTATCAAGACCTTGATCAATTAGTAAACTGACTTTCATTCTGAAGACAGGCTGTGATGGCAACTGATGACATTAGGGTATTCAACTCTGGGAGTTAAGGGTTTCAACATCATCCGAAAACTTTCTTCCAAACATTTTGAAATTAGTGGTTTTACCAGCTAAGCATGCAACATTTCATTGTCAAATTTAACCCCTATATATCAAAATATTTAAATATTCTTTTATTATTTATTATTGTTAACAACAATGTAAAATACTGCCCTCTGGATTTGAAATCTTAAATTGGCCTTAACAGATCCAATACAAAATTAAAATTTATATTTGCAATCTGAGATTTTAA
The DNA here is from genome assembly GCA_000969725.1 of Ophiothrix spiculata. Taxonomy (NCBI): domain Eukaryota; kingdom Metazoa; phylum Echinodermata; class Ophiuroidea; order Amphilepidida; family Ophiotrichidae; genus Ophiothrix; species Ophiothrix spiculata. Next base: position 84,203 of record JXSR01S026413.1, on the reverse strand, counting down.
AGAAATGTCTTACAAACAAAACTTAACCTCTTTCCTGACATCATAACTGAAATACTTTATCATGTTTAAATGACTTCATATTCAAGATCTGCATCCTGATCTGCATACAAAATGAAATTCTACCTTTGTTTCTTTCCTCAAATTTTCACAATATGTTTTTATTATCGAAAATACTAAGTGTATATCAACCTGTATTGTTTTTTTTCCAATGCAGCTTTAAGAGATTTAGAAATAAGACAATTTTATTGTTTAAATGCCATTATGCTTTTCATTTTGACTGTAATCTTTTAATTAATGTTCTTATTTGAATAATTTCGAGTTTCAAAGAAAGGATGAATGCCCGAATAGTCAACAAAGTAGGGTTTGCATCAACCTTAAATTATTCAAAAAATAAAAAATAAGTCAAATTTCATGTTTTAATAACTTCCTGCACTGTATTTTTCCAAAATTGTTGTTGTTATTTTCAAGTCAGTGTCAAAAATATCTCTTGTCACGCTTGGTGACAATGAAGTTGTTAATTGAAGCGATAATTACTCCCCGCCTTTCAAGTTCGTTAGATATCATCTTTTGATGTTGGAACTAATTTAAAAGTTGACCAAGTTCAAGATGTTTTTAAAGTGCAGATATTCATGTGTTGAGAGGGGACGTGAGATGGAATGTATTGGTTCAAAGGTACACTCGAATCAAGGAAATCAAAGTAATACTATAAAATGTTAAAAATGAAGTGCCCCCTGTCAACCATAACTTTTGATTTTTCTTAGCTTAGGCCAAAAAAAACCCCAACTTTTTTTGAGCAAGTGCGGGCGAGCGTTTTTTTTTTTTTTTTTAAGATATTTTTTTTTCAAATGTAAGTCAAAGTTACACCAAATTCAATTATAGAATGGCCTCAAATAAGTCTACTGTACCGAAAAATCTCTTTATACAAGTTTAAAAACAGTATTAAAATGGAAACAAAATGAAAACAACAACTTAAAAAATATTTTCAAAAAATCAAAATTCTCAAAGAAAGAAAATTAGGCGCGGTATACTTTTGTACAGTAAAAACATTTTTCCAGTTTCGAAAAATATGGGCTAGTAGTTGAAGACAACCAAACAACTTTTTTTTTTGTGGGGGGCCCTTCTTGGGTTTGTTTCAGGCTCTCAATATTGTTAAATTTAGGGTATACCATGTCTGGTACTCTCTGAATCAAACTAAAATCCCTTTCGCCCGGGCACTTGGCCTACACAAAATATTTTGCTACCAATCATTTTGTTTTGACTTTAAAGTGTCACCTCCAAATATAATAACAACAAGTTAAACACAGATTAAATAAAATAACTTCAGCATTTTTTATTATTTTTTGTTTGTTTTGTAAAACTGCATCTGTCAACAGTTGTCATACTACATGTAATTTGTTTAAAATATCGGTAGTGATCCATTAAGGCTACAGTCCATTTTTCGTCTCGCTTGGTTGAACATCATGTTTACTGCAAGTTTTTACTTACTTACACCTATCAGAATATCACAATTTTTGACGTACATATGGAATAGAGTCTCTAGTTTATACATGAATCTTTACTACACTAGTGATTTCACGTCCATTATCAAGGTCAAAATGATGTCAATAGACTACTTTGAAAAAGTTGACCCTTTTTTGCAGAAACCTCATAATTTCATGATGTTAGAACAATTTGATTATTTTCAAATTTTGACAGATTGTAGGATTGACACTTCTTATTGATTTACAAATAATATTTAATAAATATGTGGTGTTGATGTTGAATGATAATGTAACAAACCCGTGTTGTTTTGCCTGAAAAAACGGACATGAATTACAACTCTGTGATCGCCCTGTTTGAGCTGTAAATTGCCTGTTTTTAGTATCTAGGCCTACATTATTTACATTTTGTCTGATATAAGCATTCGCATAATTTACTTACAAATAATTGAGCATTCCATTGAGGCAAAAATTGCAATTTTTATGTAAACAAACGAAAAATATGGCATTCTAATGTTTATGTTTTAGATTTAGATCTCAATGCTGCCTGGATATCTCAGCGGTAGATCCCTCGCTTCCTATGTTTCACTATGGTTATTTGATGTCGGACGGATGATTGTATTATAATACATTTAGTTTGTCTAGGGGCATTCATTTTGATTGTTCCAGGCAACCTACAGCTAAAATTCCAACACTGGTCAGTAAGGTAGATGGCTATTCCATATTTAATAAATCAGGCAATTAATGATTGATAATTGATGAAGCTAAAATGACCTAGCTCTTCCAATATTTTACCTGATTTGTGATTGTGCACTACGAATAAGCCTAATGGTAGCAACTTCATTTTGCACTACCCATGAAAATAGATTTTTTTCCTGTTTAACAATATGTATGCTTTCTTCAAAACACATGCAAAGTTCCATTAAAACTGACTGGAAATGTTCATAAAATCTATATTTGGTTAGGACTTATCAAGAAAAAACATGGCCTAGTGATCATTGAACACATTTGTGTTAGTTCACCATTCACACTGAACCCTTGACGGACCATAATTTGGCTTCTGGAAGTTAATTGAGCTCATTGAGGTACAATTTTATTCCTTATAACATGGTCTTTGCAAATATCCAAAAAAGTAAAAGTTACAAGAGGCGCTTTTACAGCTCATTCATGGTGCAGTCACATTTACATGGCATGACTGTACTTTCAGACCAGTGCAAAAGTGTGTCACATCTGCCTGGCTCATTGTGCATTACATCTCAGTCAGCTTTGGGCTACTTCACTCAACAAGCAGATATGGTGTAGTTTCATTTCATATTAAAAACCATTTTATAATTTCACTTTTTATTTTGATCTTGCAATACTATATCATTTTGTTTGGCAACATTTCCATTTCATTTCCATATCAAAAACATGAAGCTGCTAAGAAAGAACAAGATATCAGTGACTTGCAGCAAACATTTGTTGACAAAATCGTTCTGTAAACATTTGATTTGATGTGTTTCAACATCAAAGTAACCACAGATTTGCAGCTTTTGACATATTTTGTTGAATTCCCCCCTGGTCATGTGTACCACATGTTGGTTTAAAGTCATCATCATTAGATAGTTGGGCTATGCAGCTAATAAAACTATTCCAAGAGGACTGAGGGAAAATATCCACAATGTACAACTTTAAGGCATTCTGTCGGATGCAGTTGTTGAATTTGGCATAATCCTTCTCTAGGTCTTTTCAAATGCTTTGTTATTTTTCTCATCAAAAGACAAAGGTTTTCATGTACAACTTTAGTTCAGGAAATTGTAATTGACAAAAGAAGTATTGAATTAATCATACTTTACAAAAGAGACTTGTCAATCAGAGTATGGGATTGGTTATCGTCTTCTTCAAAAGCAAAGTAGCCATGGCCTTTTGTTTGTGCTTTCACTTGTTTAAATACAAAAGACCATATGTGATAACTCACCTGAAAAGGGGGACTTTGCGACAGAAAATTTTTCAAGATACAGGTGAAAATTATAATAAGGCAGCAAAAAATAGAGAAAATAATAAGAATTTCCCTTGATCAGTCTCATCAATTAAGGTGTCATTTTAAAGCTTAGAAAATGCTGCAACAGATGAAATGAAAACATCAAAATTGATATCATCTTCAAAGTCCCCCCTTTCGGGGTGAGCCATCACATATACATATTGACTCTAGTGAATATAATCAGAAATGGGTTAACAAAAGGGTTTAGGATATGTTTTTTAACCAATATATTGTATAGGACTGATTATGAATTACAGTGCCACTAGTTTTGCCTGCCATTTCTAACATCAAAGTGACCACATCTTCTGAAAAGTACAAGTCTCTGAAGTCTGGTAGTATTTTGCTTTTAAAACATTGTCTGGCCATGCATGCTTGGTAAATACATCTTCATAAGATAGCTGTTGGCTGTGTAACCAACTAGAATATTTTCCATTTCCCCTTGGGTCATTTCCATGAATATTGTGTGTCTTTATAGTTCTAAAAATTTTAGAATTTAAAATCTGCAAAAGTAAAGTCAGTACAATACTTTACAATTAGGTTTATTTATATTTCCATTCTGAATAACGTCCTAGACCTATACAACAACAAAACAAAACAAAATACCTATATGAAGAACCTTCCAAGTTTTTGTTACACCAAAATGTCAGTAAAAATTTGTTTGATGTAAAATTTCCATCTTTTAACATCAAAGTGACCACAACCCCAGGTATATTGCTACAGATAAGGTCAATGGACTCCAGGAGGAACCTGTAACATCCACTCCGCTCATCATCTGTGTAAACCTGTCTAGCTGACTGTGTTTCCATACCCTGTGGCACCCCAAATGTAAATAAACTGAACATATAGCCTACCAAAGGCTTTGATGTACAGAGTCTTGAAAGATAGTTCAAGTTGCTACCTGGGTGGTTGTTATAGGTTCAAGTTGATGGTCATTTTCCTATTTATCTATACTATTAATTGGGATAGGCAAATTGGTATTGCCCCTCACTTAGAAATATTGATACTGTGATACTTTTGTGCAAACAAACAAACGAAGCACTCTATGAGCTCCTATGGGCCTAATCAGACACAAGTAGTACTACTACCACGTGTATCAAAAAAAATTGTGCACGGATTAAAACTGATTTTGACCTTGATAAAAGCAATAACAAGAGATTATGATTTAGTGCTTTTATCAAGGTCAAAATCAGTTTTAATCCGTGCACAATTTTTTTTGATACACGTGGTACTAGTTTATGATTTGCTTATGATGAGTGTGATCAGGTTCTTAAAATAATAAAAAGTCGAATATAACATTTTGGCCTGGTGTTTTTATCTCATTTCTGCAATCTTCAAAGATCAACAGTTTTAAGTCATAATTTTCAAAAAAACTTAACTCTGGTTTCAGAGTAGCTGTCGTTGCGGCAGACGACCAAGCTTGTAGTTGCGGCAGACAGCCAAGCATTTTGTAATCAGGCATGAGAATTTTCAGTTTTTTAAAGGAATTCAGTTTTTTTGGTTGCCAAAATTTATGTGTTTTCATTTATTTTCAGCCTATTTTGGAGCGTTTTTGCCTATATTATACTAATTTCACGCACTTTTTCAGTTTTCCTCACCACTTTCAGTTTTTTCATGAAAGGCCAATTCTCATGCCCCTGTAATTATGAGTTGTCGTAATGTAGAATGACACATTTGCATATTGCCAAGACAGTCTATTGCAAGACATTTTTTTATTTATTCCACCAACTCAAAATAATGTGTCATTGTGACCATCACGACATGGTAATCAATATTTTGGCTTGTAGTACCTGCTACAAAATTTTCCAGATGCGACAATGCTGGTCGTACAAGCACCACGACAGACACTATTTAACTAGCTTAAAGGTACATGGTCCGATTTTTCAAATTTTAGTTTTCACTTTCATATGAAAGATCGCCACATAAGATGCTTAAATTTCAAATATAGTCTAATCGGAATTTTATAATCAATTGTGTATTTTCCATTTGCCTCTATTTCACTGTGTAAATAATTTTATGGTTACCATAAATTTCACTTAGGCCTTATATTTCCGAAACGCAACATGTTTCAGAACTAAAATTTCATATGGGCAATGAGAAAAATATGAGGAATATTTTGGTACCAAAATTTCAGAAAGTTTGAAAAAATGCTGACCCAATCGGACATGGCTCCATTAATACTCTCCATACCTTTTTCCAAAAGATTCTGGGAGGGGTTGGATCATGCTCACATACTTAGTGGGTAAAAATCAGCCAATTTTATGAAGAAAGATAATGATGTATCTCAATTGGACATACATGCTGCTGTATAGCAGATGCACCAAGATCAAATATAACTTGCAGATCACAATCTTCAATCAATCTTCAATCTTTATTTCCATAAAAACTTGACATCAAAATAACATAAATAAATACAAAAATCACAAACAAAACAAAAGTTATATGGAGGAGAAGACAGGAGGGCCAATAAGGCCTGTAATTTGCCTACCCCTAAAAACAAAGTTCCACACATGATCAGACATACATAGGACCGCAGAACAAGACAGGACGTGGACAGGGACGGGACAAGGACAGCTCAAAAAAACTTGTGATTAAACATAATTTTGACTTAGTTTTATTTTTAATTGGGATCGAAAGTGTCTAATTGAAATAGCAGATTGAATTGGTTTTGAAAGTGAATTCCATAATATTGGGCCACAGGTTCGAACAGATTGATCGGAAAAGGCTTTCTTGTTTCTTGTATGGTTGAAATCATTTAGATGTCTAGTTGGGTAGTCATGGATGTCTGAGCGTCTGGTGAAATAATTTTGAAAAGACACAGGTAGTTCATTGTTGGAAAACTTATACGTAAATACAGCAAGTTCCATCGAATATATATCATTAACAGTCAGTAAGTTATGCTTGGCAAACAAAGGATTAGCATGACTCCTATAATGAGCACCAGATATGGTTCTGATTGCCCATTTTTGAAGCTTCACCAATTTGTCCATGTATGATTTGGATGTATTTCCCCAAACAAGAATTCCATAATTTAAATAGGGCAAAACCAAAGTGCAATAAAGGTCACTGCCCCAAATAGGCCTACATTCTGGACTAAATATAAGACTTATTGCTTTAAAACAGAAAAGTCTTCATGTGAATTTATAACCACCCAAATTGAAGTTTCATTCTCAGAAGAAATGTTTTGATAGTAGGTAGCTCACAAGCCTGAGACCTCAGCGAAGGGATTTCCCAGAGTTGTAAAGCGGGATTACTCACAGGTCACGATATGGATGAGTTGTGATTCATAGCAAGGAGGGCTTTTAGATGAGACAAAACAAACAAATTGATGTCAGCCTCCTAGATTCTGTGTACCATTAACATGATAGATAGTCACATGTTGGATGATGGAGCCGCTAATGTCGTGATCAAGATGCTATTTTGTAGGAGTTCAAGAATTTTGACCTTAGACTCACTGCATGCAATAGTGCTTCCAAGATGGATGCCATGTAATGAAACATTTATCATGATTGTTGAGAAATGCCCCCACCCCTTTTAACCCTTTTTATATAAATCTTCAGAAATCTTCTGTATGAAATTTATTGTTCTCTGAGGGGTGTTCCCTGGATTCAAACCCAGAACAGCTTACATCTCATTTAACATTCACCATGGCAAGCCTTAGCAGTGAGTTCATTAGCATCAAGTTAGCTCAAATGGTATGGTATTTGCTAATCAATCAATCAATCAATGATACAAGTACTTGCATAACATGCATACCCCATGAAGGAGTCTATTCGTACAGGGGACCCACGGCGTTACGTGACTGTCTGACCACGGAGCAAGTAGAGTAAAGTTTCTTGCCCAAGGAAACAATGGTGCGTAAGGTCTCGAGTTCGAACCCTGATGTACTAAAGGTTTAGTGTGCTTAAAATTTCCTTGGACAAGGAACATGCTAATTGTCTTGGGGAAACCTATACGAAACTCGGAGAGCTGAGCTGAACTGGACAGTGATGTTGCATATGTGGGCTGATCAAGGTTGCTACAGAACCTGAAATGATGCTTGGTGTGGAACAACCTGGTGTGGAATTAAGCTTTCTTGGACCACAGTGGTCAGCAAACACATGTAAAGTGTGTTGAGGCCACATGGAATTATAAATCACAGGCATAGTACACTATAAATCCCCCTGTATGATCTCTGTTGAAATTCTTGTACCTCACTGCCAACCAAACCCAGAGCTAGGCAGTCAAAACCAATGCTACAGTTGTCCAGTGCATGGACAACTAAAAACATGCACATCAAAATATTTCTATCTTTGCATTAGAAATTGATTCTGAAGGGAACTCAACATTTTTTCCAAGGCTGTTCCCATTTCATGATGGGAATACAACACTTTGGCTAAAGTTATTTTGGCCAATATTACTTTTAGGCCAAAATGATTTTGGCCAATTCTATTTTGGCCACACAATATTTTGTCCAAAGTTGTTTGGGCCAACTTTTAATTTGCCCTACAATATTTTATTCATGATTACCTTCATAACTTTATTTCAACCTACTGCACTCTGTTAATGTAGCAGAATGCATTGATTTGGTAATTATACTGCCCTCATGTGTTAATGGCAACTTGTAACCAATCACACACAAGCAAATAAAACTTTTCTGACAATTGGAAGTTCTATATAACTTTATGCGAGCCTGTCATGCAATAACTTCCAGATCTGCATGATTGAGGAGTCATCCGCAGGATATACAGTGGATGTCTTCAAAAAACTGATTGATACAATATGATTGACAGTCAATGTGACACACCCTGTTCTGGTGGTGTGTCTGTCACACCCTATCCTGGTGGTGTGTCGGTTCCATGTCATCTTGCTTGATGATAAAGACATACAACTATACTGGGATGGTAAGCAGAGTCAAAATTAAGGGAAAACAAGCTATCTAGTCTAAAATTAAGGGGAGATAGTCATTGTCCACTTTATTTTTCAAAAAATTGGATAAAACCGACAAGGTATACACAGTGTCCCGAGTTGAGACAATTGATCAGCTTGACCAATGGCTCAACATGACCTCTGAACCACAGGGCAATTAAGAGTAAAGTTTCTGGCCCAAGGAAACAAGGAGATGTGGACCGCTGGGGGTCGAACCCTGAACCTATATGTATTATGAATCCTGTGCTCCATAACTTATTGGCCATCCTCAGCCATCCTTCTTTGAAAATAGGGTCTTCTTTATCTCTTCTCTTCTACCTTTTCTCTCTTCTTTCTTTTTTCCTTTCTCCTTTTTCTTTACTTCTCATTTTGTTGAAAATTTCATAATCTGTTTACAACTGAAATATTTTTTTTGTTTTGGAGAATTCCAAATAATTATTAAGATACAAACATAATTGCTCAAATATGACTGACTTTGAAATATAAACCTGTAAACATGCACCTTTAAATGACAGTCATTACCTGCAAATTAACATGTTATGATTTCTAATTTCCCTGAAAACTTACTGCTTCTTGTACGACTTCCATCCAGAAAAAATGAAAATGTGATAAATCACAGACAACCAGATAGATATTCTTCTTGAGGTTACAGGGTGCAGATGGGAAGGAGTGAAGACTCAGATTTGATTTGCATTTGGGAGTCTTATTTAATTATCTCATGCCCATCGTGGCATAAAGTACACTTTTGGACTTCCGCCCACCCCTTGGATCCGCAGCTGACCATAGGACCCCCATTCTCAACTGGTGGCCCGTGGGCCAGATCAGACCTGCGAGTACATTTCATATTGCCCATGAAGATCTACTGTCATTACTCATTAGAAAAAATAAATTGGATAGACCTTAATTTAGATTAATGATTGTTCTTGATTATATTTTACAGACCCTGATCCTATACACCACTGATGATCCCTTCAACATGTTCAAGTTAAAGGTGGAGATCAATTTGGGTTTGCAGAAATATGCGGTGGTGCTCTTAGTGGTAAGCAATGGAAGGTCCAACGGGCTGGTGCTGCATGTGGACCACAGATTCTGATTATATCAATTACTTCTCCCCAATGCACCTGGGTTAGATCTATGAGCAGCACCGGTGCTAAGATGGACAAAATGTGGAAAGTCGGGGGCCAACTGATGCATAATCTTGAAATTTTATGTGAAGTGCACAAAATATTTTGATATATTTGTTTATATTATCAATTGAGTGTGAAATTGGGTGTGAAAGTTACATCAGCAACTGGAAGTGGAGGACAAGGCTTGCAACAGGTGAAAATATTGGGACGTGCATGGCAAACAGAATGCCCTTCACTCTTTGTGTAAGACAACCAACTAAATGGAGCAGTCTTCTTAAGGCTATGGTTCTTTTGTAATTTCAAGGTCACAGCCAAATTCTGAATACTTACACTACATGTGTATCATTACCCTTGACTATTGATTATGTTTACAGGAACAATGTATAAGCAATAGACCCTACTCCTCATGGATGCCAAAAAGTGGGACATTGTGTCATGCGAAGGTGGGTAAAATCTTGCAGTGAACATGAGATGCCCCTTTACGATATTTTCTAGGAACAGTAGCCTTAACAGTTCTGATACACCATGTTGCAAGGGACCCCCTAGACATTGCAACTCCTTTTAGCCATACTACATATAGCTGCGTGGCGTGGCAATATCATCTTGATTATGTCACCTCATTATCAGATCTGCAGATTCTACTGGGGGTAAACTTAACCAGCAAACATGGAAACCATCAAATGTTATTTCCCTTGATTTCCACTGGGAAGGAAGCAAGAGTCACAAAATTGAGACTCACTCAATCATCTCAACAAACCGACAACACCAAAATGATATCCAGACCATGGTCCCAGGAGGCGGCCGGCTGGGTAGAACTGTTCAATTTGCTATTCTCGTTGCCTCCATATGATCCGTATTCAATGTACTTTTTTGAAAGTTAGTGATGTTACCAATTATCAAAATGCCACATGAGATAGTACATTTCATATTTCCCAGTTTTTGTTTTTTATTGGAGGTGCGTGGTTTAATCCTTAATCCCACTTGTGTCATTTGAAAAAATACATTAATGTTACCAATTAGGCCTATTACATATTTGGTAATGTTTTAGTAGAAGATGCATTTGATTTGATTTTTTAACTTCCTATAAAATATTGTGTCTTTTAAATTTGTGTATTGAGGCAGGTTTTGGTTGATACAACTTTTCACAATGGCATTTCTAAATGTTGAATTTTTGCTTATTTCAATGGCCAGATTTGATGGTCATTGGCAGTTTGATAAGCTGTGAAGCAATGTGTCTTGGATATGAGGCAGATAGGGTTTGTCCTCTGCAGCCTTACATTGGATACTAACAGGTATCTAAGATGATGCCTTCCATTCATCTCCAGTTGTATACTAGCTCCTTAATTCCTAATCTTCCTATTGACACACTTCATAGCAGGCTGACTAAAAAGCTACAAAAAACATTCTAGCCCCACATCCATCAACTGACAGCCCTAGCAAGTAGAAGTCAAGCTATGAGGGCCTAAGCCCAAAGGCATTGGTATTAGCTGGTATTTTAATGTGAAACACAGCAAATAAACATTGGTCGGTATGAGATATAGACCATCCCTTAAAAAATTGTAACATAGGTGTAGTAGATGCGCAAGGTTTACATTATGGTATGCCGCAGGCCAATTTTTCTTCCAATATCTCATGACACCCTGAGTGTTACAGGTGGCCAATTATCCCTATATTGGTTGTAAGATAACTTCCGACCAGCAAATTGTATAATGTACCGCCAGACTCAATTTGCCAACGTCAAGTTGAGTTTGAAGCGATCAGGGGTCACTCAAATATCAAGTTGTAATGCAGTCAGATATTTATGTGATTTGTAGGTAACTTTTTGTATCTTGAGTATGGAAAACTCAGTTCTAAACACTAGTAGCAGACGTTCTGGGAAGAAATGTAGTATAACACTTACATGTTCACTTCAAGAAAGAAGGAATTATTTATGTAGGCTGAAAGTCAAAAATAGTTCTCCAATAACTTGAAAAATCCCCTTGAAGGAAGCTTACTTTCCTTTATGTCAGAGGTCAAATGCAATAGGAAAGTATGTATTGATATGCCACTGGCCAAGGCATGGAGATCGGACCAGGACTAGAGTGGTGAGAGACAAATGCTGTGACAATCACATGGCTAAACCGACCTGATCACCCCTACCCCAACCTGATACAAAAACTAGCGACAAAAATTGAATAGCAACATCTCTCTCACTTTTCTTACATTTTCAGCTAGAACCATGATCATCATCAGATGGAGACAGATTGGTGACTGGTTGAACCTCTATCCTGATTCATCTCAATAGATGCGTTCAGAGTTGAAGGCAAGTACAAATTGTACGCAAAACATTTGGTCCTTCTTGGCAAAACTTTGTTGAGAAAAACAGACTTTGATTCTAAAATGAATGAACATTTAAGATGATAATAGCTTTCTTCATTGGTATATTTCACTTTCAAATGAGGATGCAAACTGTGACTGTCTCTAGCTATCAATAGGGCAATCTATACAGAGTGCTGGTCCAGATGCATGCGCATCTCCAAGATCCAGGTTTGAGATCCGTATCTCCGTAGACCACTTACATGTACACATGTACGCAAGGTGCTGTAAAGCAGATCCAGATCTGACGCCCGTGTAGCCATAGCCTACTGCAAAGCGACTTACAGAGATGCATATTCATCTGGTTTTGCACTCTCGTGTATATTGCCGTATGTCTACTTATTTATTTATTTATTTATAACATTTGATGGGAAGCCAGGCTAATCCCAATAGTTTATATACATTAAATTCAAGGAACGCCTCCATAATGAAAGACATAATTTTAGATGCAGGAGGAAAAGTGCTTGGTGAAAACCTGCAAGGATGTGCATTGATCAACAACCAAATTCATGTACAACCTAGGTCTGACTGGGAATCGAACCCGGGCCGCAGTGGCGAAAGACGAGGGAAGAAACGCTTCGCCAACCCATCCTCCCAAACCAGAATAATTTGAACCTATCAGGTCAACAGACCAGTGAGATGGAAAGAACAAAGTCACATTATGTTCATGCTAAAATAACAAATTGTCATTTTGCGGTAAATTGCCCTGTTTTTGCATTTATCATCTAAATTCTACAACAGGTTGTAAAAAATGAAGATAAGGATAAACTTTTGTTGTGCAAACTTTAAGCTTTAATTGATGGGTCAAATTGATACCATAACTATTTAATAGGTATCAGGGTAGCCTCATCTGAGTGGCTCCCTCCCTGGTATTTAGTAGAGCAGGTCTTGAGGGTATACATGACTGAATCAAAATGGCTTCCCACTAGCTTGCTGACTTCTATTAGTGCGTAACCATGGTGATTTGAAAGCAAAGGTAAATGCCCTGATGGTAGCTGAGGAGATTAGGT
>JXSR01S026413.1:42825-57886 GCA_000969725.1 Ophiothrix spiculata | reverse complement strand
ATGAATTCACGTAATAATATTTGTACCAATCAGGTTTCTTGAATTGATTCATGAAGCGTACAATATAAGTTTTTGTTAATAATACTGTTGCTTCTTAATTTGATGTTTTTAATGATATTTTGTGACCGGGCTCTTATATGTGTTTGTAGAAACCAACGACCAAGTCTCAATAGAATGAATGAATTCGTTAAAACACAAAGGTCAGTTTACCAGTGTCAAGCGTCTTAAGGCTTGTGTCAATCATGGCAGATTATTAAAGTGATTTGAGTCAAGTAATTGTTTTCATGTCCGTAATATCTCCAGCACTCCTTGAACAAACCTTTGGTGATATCATGATACAGGATAACTTTGAATATCTATGCTCATGCAAAAGCATACAATTTGGACTAAATTGTAACTGTATCATTTTAATTCACTTGCACTCTCAGGTATTCAATATTAGAATAATTTTGTTTTAACCAAAAGCCCATTTTGAACGAAATTTGATGGAATAGAAGTGTAGAAAAAACTTTCCACGTTGGTTAAGTAGTTAAAAATTCCTTGTTAACTGTTTTCATCCGTCCTTGTAATATTAAGATACCGTGTGTTTCCCATCTGACAGCTCTAAATCTCTATTTCTCATAGTAGTATTTTTAAGCAACGAATACGCTGGATTCATTAATTCTTTTTCAACAGTGTTTTAATGACAAATATTTAAAATATCTTACAGGGATTGAAATAATGATTAAACTATTGTATTATTATTTTTTCCCCGTTTTTTTACCTGTCATAATTTTTCCCAATTTATCATTTAATCCCAATACAATTACTTTAAATGTTTGAAAACTAAATATTCGAATGAGCTTATAGTGAGTAAAATATTGATAAAGTCATATTCATTCATTTTACAGTAACATTGTTTTTTGAATTATTATTTGAATACAAATATTTTAGTTAAAAGCAACCTATGTTTGATTATTGGGTAAACACTCTCCTTAAAGTAATAATTTAATGCTGCTCACGTTTCCCAATGTTTACACCTTCACTTGTTCATGATGTTTCAATTTACCTAAGAGTGTGCAATTTCGAATAATATCGCGCTGCCAATTGCTGAGTAATCAAATTGACCATACTAGTGCACGATAGAGCGTCACTTTACTGATTGAAATATTCAAAATATTTTTAGACAGAGGTTTTGGTTAGTTTTGACTAGCATAAAACGCCACAAAACTGTTATTTATATATGTGTTGACTCACCCAGAAAAGGGGGATTTTGTGACAGAACACTTTTCGAGAAACTGATGAAATTAGGTGGCAAAAAAGATAAAATAATAAGAATTTCAAGCAGATTTTATGTTGTGTAAAATTTGATCGCCTTGATCAATTTCAACAAGCTATAGGTGTCATTTTAAAGCTTAGAAAATGATGTAACAGATGAAATGATAAAATCTAAATTGATATCATCTTCAAAGTACCCCCTTTCGGGATGGCCATCACATATATCTAATTTTCTTTATTATTATTATTGTTATCATCATCATTATTATTATTATTTTAAATTCCTATGCATTTTTAAACATACTTTTATGACAACCAAGTCTTGGCATTGTCGTTGCAAGGAGTACATTTTACCCCTTCAAGTAATACTTTAAATCAGAAAGGCACATCATTGGTAAGCCCCATATGCCCTCTAGCATTACACACTCCAGCAAGATTTTATGACATGTGACACTGCACAGATATGAAAAATAAATACTTATGACTCAAATATTTAACAGACAAGACATATATTAGAAACACAAAACTCAGGTCAACATCGTAAATAAAGTCTGTTGCTTCTCATCCATACTGAGTGACACAACAAGTTGAGTGAAATAAAAGAAGTTTATTAGTCAAAGCGAAGCAGTTTTGTGAATTACATAAGGTTTTGAATACAACTGAAGACACCTAAAAAAGCATATAATATAGAAAAATAATCAGGAAAAAATAAAATGTCTGTTCTTTTTTTTATTCTAATAACCAAAGAATATTCAATATACTTGCGTAAGAGGTTCTTGTATCGCATAACTCCTCATGTAGGTCATTTAGTATGTATTTATGCCCGTACTAGCAATCAAGCGTCTGTTATCGCCCTGCCTTATGCATAGAGAGCGCTTGTTGCCCAGTGCATCAGCTACAAGACCTTTCTCAAGGGTCTTTAAATAATGGACACCACGATATTAAATGCCCTACATTTTTCATTATTTAACTAACTGGCACTTCACTCACGTGTTATTAAAATCCTTTTGATCTTTTATAATAGCCTTAAAACAGGATGATTTTACCATTTACTTGCAGCTGAACTGTCAAATTGCGGCCAACAGTTTAGGGACAAATTATATTAAGAATATTCATTTTAAAGCCAAAGCCCTCATATGTGACTGTTTACGAAACATAGGAAAGTGAATTAGGTACTATAAGAAAGGGCTTTTTTCACCCATATTATTAATTGATTTGTAAATTTAAAAAGAGAAAAACTAAACAAATGCACGATCGGACATTTTAAGGCGGATGACAAGTGTAACAATTATCAGTAACTGTGAATCTAAAATATAAGATAACAAGCTTTGTTAAGTAGTAAAATATTTATTATAAATAACTTTCATCAAAATGTCGTGTGTTTAAGCTAATTCGAAACCGCACAACACAGAGTCGTTTTTCAATATTTTAGTTTTAGCAAATGAAATTACACCTTTAAGCTTTACTCTTTTTGTAAGCGTCTGAAGAAAAAGTTCTTACAGTGACTAAAATAATGGCAATTTTGACATGCAATCAATACTCTTTTTTTTTTCAATTTATCAGATTTCAATTAATTATGTAATCCAAAAATAATGATTTAACGAGTTATAAATGAATTTTAAGGATACAATTCTGTAAGAACCATGTTTAAAAAACAAGGTTGGCACTGTCCATAGAATGATAATCTTACAAAACTCAGATTAGCTGAAGTTTACACCTCCGCTTGTCCTCGATGTTTCAATTTACCTAAGAGTGCCAATTAGGCATATTGACCGCCCTACATGCAGTGTACTTTTGAATCTAACTTTGCTGATAGTTTTGGACGTTTTGAAATAGAGGGTTTATTTAATAGCATTGAAACCCTAAAATCAGGTCTTTTTGATGATAAAATTTATTTATAACACAGCACTCAATACAATTCTGTCGGTTCATCTTCATATTGTGCCCCCCCCCCCTGTTTCGAAAACCTGGCTACGCCACTGTTCAACATCCAGATGAAAATCATTTTTTTTTTAATTAGGGATCTTCTCCAAATTGTCCCTTTAAAATGAAAGGGACCCGTTGAGCTCCCTTCAAATATAATCCCTTGGGAATGTAATGTAATTCTTTATGTTTTTACTTGAAAATTATGGAATCAATTCTTTAAGACTCCCCGATATCCTTGCAAAATAACCCCAGAGGATTCCCATTTTCATTTTAACAAACAAAAATAAGTTTAAAGAGAGCTTAAAGGGACCTTAAATTTTAAAGGGACGATTTGGAGAGAATGCCTTAGTCTTTAATTTATTGGCACCTCTTTTTTATGTTGCTACAATTTGTCATTGTCGTTGGAGCAATTGAAGAAAAACCCTTCGATTATTTTACCTTAAATCACTGTTAACCCCACATGTCCTCTAGTATTACACGCTCGAGCACGATTTTATGACATGTGACACGGTATTATAAGACGAAATATAAATAATTTTGACTCAAATATTCAACAGACGAGACAGATATTCAATAGACACTTAACCCAGGTCAACATCCATAAAGACCGATGCTTCTCATCCATACCGAAGGAGCAAAAAAGTTAGGTGGGATGAAATAGAAAAGATTCTGATAATTTTCTCCGTACTTTATTCAGACGCTTGACATATCAAGTACTACGCTCAAATAGCTTCATCTTTCTTGAATACCTATACTAACCACTGTTTTCAATATATACATATCTCAGCAACTCATCCAAATTTTTTACTTCAAGACGTCACCATAATAAGTCAAATCTTGTTTTCTTTTTTTTTAATGTCCCAACATCTAGTTAACTGTGATTAATCTACTTGAATTTCTCATAACTACATGAATCTTTTTGTCTCTAATAACATGACATCTGTTACATAGGATATCGAATATAAAGAATGTCGTAAAACGATTGTGTCAAACGACACCGTTTAAAGATCTGTTTTAGAATTAAAATACATTGTAGATAGATATAATGTTTTTTTCTTTGTAGATGATCATTTCTTAACAGCTATGAGATTACATCACAACAAAGATGGAAAAATGGGAGCAAGGAAAAATGTATTACACAGATTTGTTGTTCCCTTAAAACACCATTGGAAATTCATTTTTTACCGTTGACGTATTGACCACCTCTATATATATCATTAACTTGCATTTCTTCTAGTTTTGTGCAATTTTCCTGAAATACTGCTTTTAAAGTTATATTGTTTCATTAAGCGTCGTTTAAAAAGACTATTTATATGTAGCCCGAAATTCAATTATCATTTATACAACCATTACCATTTCAAAATCTTGTGATAAGAAGCTTCTTGAAGGCATTCATTAAATACACGTTATATATAACATGATTTTAGAAAGATAGCAAATATGTATTAGCGGAAGAGTAATATGCTATTGAATTTACTTAAAATATGACCTTGCTTTTATGCCATTAGTCCTTAAAATTATCAATGAAAGCATTTCTTAATCTTGATTTCTTAACGAATTAGCAAATTAAATTAAAAAGGAAGTAAGGAGTCAAACACGAGGCTCCATTAAATATGAGCACACACAGACGCCAGTTTTCAAGGAACCGGCATGTTAAGGCTAATGTCAACCATGATAGCATATCCTATTGATCAATACTAGTAGCTCATATTCTCAAATAGTAAGATTTAATTCCTCTAACAATATTTTTGTTTCAGGAAACTTGTTTTTTAAACGCAATTTGATTACAAGGTATGATATCTTTCCAAATTAGGCAGTAAAAACGCCATTGTTAACTGTTTTCATTGACCCTCTAGAATGTTGTATTGTTTTAATCATTTTCTTTTAAATTCTTTTTATTTTATTACACAAAAGATAATTTACGTGATCGTATAACATATTGAACTTAATTAAAAAGTCCAGGGTTTCCCATAATGATTTGAAAAGAGCTTGCCATCATTTCTTTCAAACCATTGGCATTTATTCACTTAACACTGAATATACTTTAACGGTGGTGTGAAATGAGCTCACTTCCCATTAGGTATTCTAACAGTGCGGTGTCAAAGAGTAGTCTAATGCACATTTTATTTGACACATTTTATGGTGATAATATACTATAAAAGTACTTTAAAAACGGAATTATTAATAATGTGCTGTTTTTACAATGCACATATAGCCTAGTTAAGTTTCCGTTTCGATGTATTTTTATCATTCGTATGTTCAATGATATTATTGTCTATATTTGGAGTCACTAGATAATTCTTGTTTAATTTCTTATCATTTATTTGTTTCATCTCATCATACATAAGAAAATACATCTAAATATGTAAGTAAATATAAAAATACAATATGTAATTCTTAGTTATTTTGTATAATGATATACTTCTGAGTATAATATAAGACGATTCATACAAATGGATGAGAGACATGGATGAGGCACCCAGTTTACAATATTAGAATTATAAATGCAGTATTCTATGGAACTTAACTAAACCTTACATACAAATGGCCAAGGTCTTCAACCCATATGGACCCAACATAGCGTATCATTAGGGACGCACCATTTGACTTTCAGGGGAGTTGGGGGGGGGGCCTGAAAGTTTAGGTATCGGCAAGATTTTTGTTTGCAAACATTTTCGAGACAAGTTTGTAGTTTTTTTTACTTCCATGAAGCATTTTTTTTTTTTTTGTCACAAATTTTAAATTTTTCCGGGGGCTTCGCCCCCGAACCCCTATATAAAATAGTTGTTTATAAGGGGCAAGTAATTTTTTTCCTCATGTGGGTCAAGTTATTTTTTCTCTTCAAGCAGTGAGTCCAATTATTTTTTTTTCTCTTACATAGTGAGTCAAGTATTTTTTTTTTTCGTGAAAACTTCCAGCCCCCCTCCAGGAAGTCAAATATCTTAAGTTTTAAATTTACTTCATACATGTAGTAAGGTAAATGATAGTAACACGCATTTTAAGCAAACTGGTCTGTAAACAATGTTCATCCTATCTTGAAAGGTCAAAATTCCAATCATTGTTCTTTATATGTAAACAAACTATCCGCTTTTACATATAGAAAGCTCGTATTCGTACAAATCTCTTCGGAATTAAAAGCATAAGTTAAAGACATTTGCACAGGTAAACCTAGGCAATACATGAATAAATGAATGGAATCCCTTCTAAATTACATGGAAATAACTCTCTCTAGAGAGATGAAACTTGTGACTTGCTGTGTTGGCATGTATGTTCAAGTCTTACACAGCTTAGATGGAAAATCACAACAGACAAACCATGCCTAAGAGGAATGAACCAAATCCATTTTAATACATTACAAAACAAAAAAGTGTGATCCTTAATATAGAGTTATAGAATACTTTGTCATAAAAGGTATTCATGATCTTCGAATTCATCGGATTCAAGAATATCCTCTCTAGGAAATTAGCGGGTTGAATGTCCTATAAAAGCTTCCAGGAATAATTTCAAGGGAATTCATTATTATATATCTATATCTACTATACATCTATATATGCCAGCAGGACGGCAACGGTACGGATGTGTATTACTTTCAGTCTAGGAATTTACATGTAGAATGCAATGTTGTACCCATTTAGCGAATAAAAGATAATATTTATTGTTTTGCCTGCCATCTAATGTCCCATAATGGATTGGCGTACATGATTTTGAGTAATTGGTGACCCCGAAGGGGTGCCCATTACGAAAGGAAATAATGTATGCTCATTCATTATAGGACAATTATAGATGGCAGCCAAAACAATATATATTATCTTTTATCCTTATTCTCAGTCAACAAATTGAGACATTTTAAGATCAACACTTAAGTCAATTATTTGCCAAAAAGCAATTCAAACACAAAACTTTCCAATTTAAGTAATGAATTGCGCATCAGCTGATGTGCGTATATCTACACCTCACCGTAATATTCAACGCGTGGGTCCACTGCGCGTATACGCGCTGTCATATATAGACCTATTCAAGTCTTTGTACACGTTTTGATCATAACCAAATCATGCAAACAATAACAACGTCTATCTGCTGCTCTGTGTTATAAAATCGCACATAATATTTAATATCGGTGTAAAAATATAAATCTTGTAATCTTTGTAACCTTTATTTTATTTTCCATAAAACTCTACATCAAAATGACATAAATCAAAACAAACAAAATAAGTTAAATGGAGGAGTAGACGAAAGGCCAATAAGACCTGTAAATTGCCTACCCCCGATACATTTTACCATTTTGGTGATAAAGTGCCACTTCTATTGTTCTTTTGGTGAAAAAGATATACGAATTTATGATACCATCAACAAGAAGCTACACTTCCCTCATTACACCAAGTAATCTTGATATGTTTCATCAACGATTGAACAAACACTCACATTTTAAACAACACACGCCTACCGTTGACTGTAATTTAATGATGATCTAGATGAAAACAACATATTATATAAGCATTGTATGCGTCGTATACATGGTAATGTATATTTGTGAAGTGTTATTTCGCCCTGGAGAAAATCGAGTACAATTCTAGTACAAGATTGGAATGTGCACATTTAGAACATCATTCGAGTACAACTCTAGTACAAAAATTGAATTGTACTTAATGTGTATTCGGATGATGTTCCAAATGTGCACATTCCTATCTTGTACTAGAATTGTACTTGATTTCTACCAGGGCGTCCAGTTTCTAATGACCTCATGCAAAATGTAAAGGCATTGTTGTCCAGCAAGAGGAATTTGCTGCTAGACAAATTGTTTAATAATACTATAACCGAAAACTACAAAAGATACATTCATAGCTAAACATTGCATGTCTGATTAAAAGAGGGATTGTTTGTTTGTTTTCAAATTTCAATTTCTACCTTTAAACAACTTAGAAATGTGGATTGCAAAATCTTATCAAATCTAATGATATATTGATGATAATGATATCGGGGGGAGGGGGTAAATAGGAGCAATATATATCCATTTCGCCAAAACTATGTAATTATTATGCATTCTTTTAAGACAGTCTGCTTTTAACGACTAGCAGTTTTGTAAATTTTGCAAATTGGAACTCGTTATTAAGTCTAGACCACATAATGTCAATGCGTGTATTTGATGCGATAGGTCCCATTTCTGTCACAAGTTGGTGTCTTTATCACTTCTGCGTGTGTTTGCGTAACTAATTCTTAAATAAATCTACTCCTAGAATCTAGGGTACTGATGTGAACCGTTAATAGCTGACTTGAAAAAGGTCGCTGTAAACAAGACATTTTATTTTTTTATTATAATTTTCAATACTCACTCTATTTTAACATATGTATTTAATATTTTAAATCTTCCAGAAAACGTGATTCAAAAACATTTTAAGCGCATAAATGTATACATTTTGCAATAACTTGTTTCTGGCTAAGGATATGCGTACGAATCACATGATATTTAGCTATATTTACTTCACATAATTTGCTTGAAGTTTTTCCTAATGGAACCAATCAAAATCAAGTTATTTTTTATCCTTACGAAATAGTATGTTTAGACGCAGCATTAAATCATTTGCATGTAAAGTACATTACATTACGTATTTTCTTAACGTCACATTTTTATCTTTATATATTTTAAGTGTAGTCAGACGGATGACTCGTTTCGATGTCTCGACATTTTTGCCTTTTTTTTTTCTTCAAGCTTATAATCATTGCATCATGACTACTATGTATTCAAATTTAAATGTAACATTATCTTTGTCCTTCCTGATGAAAAACCTGATATGATGATTGGGCGGGTTTGTATTGCTGCGTTAACAGTAACATCATGTTGATGCAAAGATTATGTGATCATGGATAAACAGCCTACAAAGTAGAATAATTAGGTATTCAAACATGCTACAGAGTTGTTCATCGCTAATCAACAACGATGCATCCATGCGTCTGCGTATTTTTTTATCGCGCGAGGGTGATTTTAGCCACCCGAGTGTGATAAAAATACGCCGACGCATCGGATGCAGAGTTGTTGATTAGCGATGAACAACTCTGTAGCATGTTTGAATACCTTTCAACAACAAAAGTCTTCCTGAAAACGTATGAATTAAATTCTAAATGTTTTCAATTTAACATACACTCATCTCAATAAAAATACTTTGAGAGAATCTGAAACAAAATGCTTGTTTTAAATGATTGTTGCTTTGTCGTTTTCAACTATTCACAAGCGCCAGTCCTTGCACGTACTCAAGTTCCCGACGCGCGATGAACAGTGCGCCGATTTATGTGCACTGCGTAAACGCACCCCTGTGTACGCTGTGTCGTGCGTGACGCGCTAATTTGAATATCAACTGTGGATTCATCACTAATCAACACCGGCGCGCTCCCGCATAAGAAGATGCAGTGAGTTGTTGAATTAGGTATTCAAACATGCTACAGAGTTGTTCATCGCTAATCAACAACGATGCATCCATGCGTCTGCGTATTTTTTTATCGCGCGAGGGTGATTTTAGCCACCCGAGTGTGATAAAAATACGCCGACGCATCGGATGCAGAGTTGTTGATTAGCGATGAACAACTCTGTAGCATGTTTGAATACCTTTCAACAACAAAAGTCTTCCTGAAAACGTATGAATTAAATTCTAAATGTTTTCAATTTAACATACACTCATCTCAATAAAAATACTTTGAGAGAATCTGAAACAAAATGCTTGTTTTAAATGATTGTTGCTTTGTCGTTTTCAACTATTCACAAGCGCCAGTCCTTGCACGTACTCAAGTTCCCGACGCGCGATGAACAGTGCGCCGATTTATGTGCACTGCGTAAACGCACCCCTGTGTACGCTGTGTCGTGCGTGACGCGCTAATTTGAATATCAACTGTGGATTCATCACTAATCAACACCGGCGCGCTCCCGCATAAGAAGATGCAGTGAGTTGTTGAAATATTATTAATTAGAACAATATTTTTAGTGTTAAAATTTTAGTTTACAGTCCGCCATCGACAAACTTAAAGATGATTATAAACTAGATTCCATGTGCAAGAAAAAAACAGAAAAATAGGGCTGATAACCACCTATGGTTCTTTGGTAGACAAAGGTTAAAAATATTACCCTTTTGTCTATCTACTTAGAACTATGAAAAACAAATTAAAACTTATTACACTGAAGCTCCATTTGTAAGGAGCCTCAGTTCGCAACTCATGACGGAATATTCTCCAGCATTCGGAAGGCTTTGACGTAAGAACCATGACGAAATGTATTTTAGTCATGGCGCAAAAAATATTCAGAGAAACGCATAACCACCTCCTTTGAAGTTGTCTTTATAATGATAGAGGCCCTGACGCAATTTGTCTGCATCATTCAATACATTATACTTCATCTATCTTAGAATCATGATTCAATATTGTTCCGCATCATGATGCAAGACAATTGCGTCAAGCCCTTTCGTATGACTCAAAAGCTATCGTCATGAACTGGGAACCGTGCCTTACGAACTTTTCTGTAATTATTGTAGGGTTCACATTTGTAAAAGATATCAGTCAAGGAATTGTGTGAATTGTAAAAATATATAATTGGATAAAAGAGACGTCGGATCAAGTGTTGAATAATTTGCAAAAAAAAAAGCTTTGTTCTCTCTTTAAATGTTAGAGTCGAATGAGCAGCTGCAATCAAATATATGACGTAACACGTCTACAATCGCGAATTCGATGCGTGGTATTGAATATCTGTATGCTTTTTTACCACTAACTTTATTGAATCTATAGGATATCGAATATTGCATTCAAGAAGCGATAGTATCAAATAACCATTTTCTTAAATGTGTCGAAGAATCAATTCATGTTGTACTATGAATGAATAGCGATCAGAATTCAACGTGTATCTTTCCTTGGTTTTGTTAAATATATAAATCATTTCAATAAACTGTCAAATGGGGATATTCTTATGTTTCCTCAATTTTTTATGAAATGATTTAATCAATTTCTTTCATGAATCATCGAATATGGAATATACGTTCTGATTCAATGAAACTATGTGAACTTGATCTCTGAATTGACATTTCAGTTATATACAATAGGAGCATTTTTCTCCCCGTATGCCTAGGCAAGGCCCTGTAGCAACCTACCTGAACCCAAATGTATTAGAACAAAAGTAACGTGGTATACAAGAATGTTAACAATTTACTCTCTTACGGTATGTTTTTATATTTATAAATGTATACTTTATAAAACGTGTCCATAATTTCTCATTGCCCGTAATCAATGTTCAACCCTAAAAAAATAAAGGAAATGCTTTATTTAAACATCATTTTTTGTTCTTGCATTGCTTTAATACTACAGTAAGGGTTGAAATTAAAATGGTATAATGGCGTAAAACTAATTGTTAATGGTAAACTGCCTATTGATTTGTTAAGATTATATCTCATTTCGATACCACACATTGTTTAAACAAAATCAATTCAAAATGTGATGGCTCAACCCGAAAGGGGGGACTTTGCTATGATATCAATTTTGATTTTTTTTTTCCATTTCATCTGTTGCGGCATTTTCTAAGGTAAAACATGACAGCTAACTTGTTGAAATTGATGAAGGCGATCAAATTTTACAACAGAAAATCTGCTGGAAATTTTTTATTATTTTCTTTTTTTTTCGCGGCCTATTTTCACCAATTTCTTGAAAACTGTTCTATCGCAAAGTCCCCCTTTTCGGGGTGAGTCATTACAAATAGTTAAAAAAAGACCTTTTCATATCATATCAATATAGTTCCTGAATTGCATGAAATCCTTAACTTCTTACATGGGTCATTAGGTATGCATTTATGCACAATACGGTATAGCAATCAAACGTCTTTTATCGCTATCTGCCTTATGCAGAGATAGCACTTGCTGCTGAACACATCAGCTACAAGATCTCACTCAAGGGTCCGTCCTACTTGTCAACTACTTGTTAAATTAGTACTTAGGTGCCATTAAATCTTCTTCATTTTTTATTTTTGTTAGATATTTGATAAAAGTCATAGTACCTGTGAAGCCTATATCCAAAATCCCGTTCCACTCCATTTGTAGAATCGCGGTGAATATTGCGTAATCATATAACGTAAACCTTAGTTGCTCTGTAAAATTCCTACTTAAAAATATTTTTGTCAATTTTCGTGTAATTTAGTATGTCTTTTCAGCAATAACAATGTTATTCCGTTGTTAATATGAGTACTCTCGAATTTTTAATTTTTTATGTTAATTAAGATTAGCATACAAATACAATACTTTTATTTAAAGTGAGTATGGCTAAGGGGTCTGATATTTCTACTTTAGCAAAACCTTAATCATAGGCGTAATTTAAAGTGCTTAACTTTGCATAGTGTTTCTATTCTGTAACCTTGAAATCACATAATAATTGATTCGCACAATAAAACTTTTGTTAATAATACTAGGAGTAAGTCCTACTCTTGCTTCACAATTTGATGTTCTCAATAATATATATATGATGTCCAGGCTCTTGGATGGGTTTGTAGAAACCAACGACTGGGGCACAGTAGAATGAATGATAGAGCGCACGAATTCATTAAGTCTGAACAAAGAGGTCAGTTTACCAGTGTCATGCGTCTTAAGGCTGGTGTCAATCATGGCAGATACGTGTAGTTGTTTTCATGTCCCTAATATCTCCTGCACTCCCTGAACACACATTTGGTGATATCATGATACAGAATAACTTTGAATGCCTATGCTCATGCAAAAGCATACGATTTGGACTAAATTTTAACTGTATTATTTAACTCACTTCGCCTCATTTTGCCGTGTTGCACTCTCAATATTAGAATAATTTTGTTTTAACTAAAAGCTTATCTTCCTAATTTTCTGATGATTCCTGCGTTTGAAATCATTTTGTTTTTGAACGCAATTTGATGAAATAGAAGTGTAGGAAAACTTGGTTAAAAGTAGTTAAAAATTCCCTGTTAACTATTTTCATCCACCTTGTGACATTAAAATACCGTGCATGACGAATATTAAAAATATCTTACAGGGATTGAAATAATAATGAAACTATTTTATTATTATTGTTTTCGGTTTTTTACCTGTCACAGTTTATCCCAATTTATCATTTAATCCCAATACAAATATTTTAAATGTTTGAAAACTAAATATTCGAATGAGCTTATAGTGAGTAAAATATTGATAAAGTCATATTCATAATTTTTACAATAACATTGGTTTTTGAATTATTATTTAAATACAAAATAATATTTTAGTTGAAGGCAACCTATGTTTGATAATTGGGTTAAAACTCTCCTTAAAGTAATAATTTAATGCTGCTCACGTTTCCAAATGTTTACACCTTCACTTCTTCTTGATGTTTCAATTTACCTAAGAGTGTGCAATTTCGAATAATATCGCGCTGCCAATTGCTGAGTAATCAAATTGATCATACTACATGGAGTGCACGCAATGGCGGCACCAGCATCTCATTTCTTGGGGGGGGGGGACAAACGGGGGCAAGACAAATTTCTGGGGACGGTAAAAAATTGGCAAAAATTAACGCGCGCGTAGCGCGCCAAAATATTTTAGACAAAAAACGCATATTATCTACTAAAATAATGATATTATTAGTTAAATACGCGCGAAGCGCGCAAAATTTTGACATTTTATGTCAAAATTATCAATAAAAAGGGATAATTGAGAGAAGTTTTCGCTTAAAAGCTTCTGAATTCTCCCCCCCCCCGTGTTGCCGCCACTGAGTGCACGACAGAGCCTCACTTTACTGAATAGCTTTAGACATTTTTGAACTAGAGGTTTTTATTCATTTTTATTAGGATAAAACGCCACAAAACTGTTGTATGCAACTTATTATCGTTATTATTATTTTAAATTCCTATGCATTTTACAACATATTTTTATGACCACCAAGTCTTGGCATTGTCTTTGCAAGGAATAAAGTTCGCCCCTTCAAGTAATACTTTAAATCAGAAAGGCATATTATTGGTAAGCCCCATATGCCCTCTAGCATTACACACTCCAGCAAGATTTTATAACATGTGACACTGCACAGATATGAACAAAAAATACTTATGACTCATATATTTAACAGACAAGACATATATTAGAAACACTACACTCAGGTCAACATCTTAAATAAAGTCTGTTGCTTCTCATCCATACTGAGTGAAACAACAAGTTAAGTGAAATAAAAGAAGTTTACTAGTCAAGACGATAAGAAGTTTCGTGGATTACAGAAGAGCATTTACGTATATTTTAAAGGCATTAGCCATGATTGGGTATGAAAACTTGTGAAATCTTATTGAATAAAAAAAAACCTCAAGTTAAGTTTAAAAATTTGTATTATACTGACTGTTTTTTCCAATTTGATTTTGAATTTTATTTGACTAATGATACCCATGTCGAGCAACAAAATGTTGGTTGATATGCTTTTTAAATTAAAGGGTTAATGATTAGAACACTACTTAACATCTTTGTGATACTAGTATTGAATTTTAAGCACTTATCCACAAGAAAGGAATCTCTAGAAAAAGATAGCATAAGAGGCATTCCAGGTTTTATTGTTTCTTCTTAGTTTTTAAACCCATAATGAGAACGTGATTGTCTAGGTTTCTTAAAATTCCACTAATAGCTAATGGGCTTTCTGTGCACGTTTCTTTTGAAGTCAGTAACTAGTACCATGGTGTGGTCTAAATTATTGCAAGTTATCGCTTTCATTCAATTAACACTAAACCAAGTGTGAATTGAGTTCTCTGTCCCGTGTCAAAGAGCAGTAGGATGCACATTTCGGTTTACGTAATTGTAAGTGATGATGCACTAGATAATTAATAGTATCTGTGTATATGCATCGTTTCTTATGAACAAATATATAAAACAGATTTACGTTTAAA
>JXSR01S026413.1:15276-26359 GCA_000969725.1 Ophiothrix spiculata | reverse complement strand
ATTGAAAAATCGTTTATACAAATTAAAATCATTCTTTAAGTTTTGACCTGTTAGGTCAACAAGAATTCTTTGTTCATCTAGTTTACTGAATGTTTTTGTATTATAAAATTTATTCTAAAACACATAAAAAATCATCCAAAAAATTTAGACCAAAAGAAAAACAAAACACAGCAAGTAAAAATGTTTCTTTCATTTATATAAACATAGTTTCGTTTACAGATTGAGTGAACTAAAAAACGTGTTTTGTCATAATATTTGAATATTTGTATTACACGGCTACCTAAGTTGACCCTTCCCATGATGCATCGGTTAATGTTCAATAAAAGAGGCAACAAGTTAATATATTTTTCAGATCTTAATCGTATTTTTCTAGCATATCTGTTGCTCCAAAACAATACACGTTTTATTTACTTGAGTTGCACCTTTGCATCACCAAGAACTCAGGAGCTGTTGAAAGTGTTAAAAATATCAATCACATATGTTTTCTTGATAGCATGACTTTTTTGTTGAAGAAACCTTGACAGGCATATTGATTTTTAATTTGTCATAAAACGCCCACATGTTCCTTATTTAACAATCAGTAATGTTAGAAACAAAACAAATGCGGTCTATTTATTAAAATACGTATTCCCTATTCCCTATATAGAACCCTTTGTACAATAGCTAGACTATGTAGTCTCACAGGAATATTTTAAACACGAATCTGTCTCGGCGAAAAAACATGATTGATGTGATCTTTTTGTCAATTTACTTTCTGAATAGACTTATACGCCTAGTCTGTAAAATGGATTTGTTTTTATAATAACAGTATACTTTCAGTCTCATTCTGAAATACCAGAGCTGTTTTTGTAAAAACTGAAAGGTTTTTAACAATGATTTGAACACAAAACATGTTGCAGGTGTATTTTATTTATTCTTAATCTTCATTAAAAAATAATTACAATCTTTGTCAATTGGGGGGGGGGGGGGGGGGTGTTGACAGTATTAATAACATTGTGACTAACATGTGCTGTTTTTACAGCATGACTTTCACTTTCTTTACGTACTTTTAGCCCGTACGTAGGTAGTTCCAAACCAGAAAGCGTGATCCAGTTATCTGGAAGATAATCGGATAACACGTAACAAACTTGACAAAAGATGAAACGAATTGAACGTAATCACTTCGATAATGAATAGCGATTTGCCACTTTACACCTGATAAAATTTGAATAGAACTGATTTCAGGCCGATGTCGGGTATTTCGATGTGATTCATATATGGGGAGTTTGGGCTTCATGTTAAGATAGCATGACAGACATGTTGAACTTTAATTTTTCCTAGAACTGTCATTTGCTTCTTGTCAGTAATGCGGTCTTTGAATTGCAGGCGTGTTCACTGTCCACACACATCCACACACTCCCACACAATTCCAAATACAGGCCTTTGTACTAAAGCTAGACTATGAAATCTCATGGGACTATTTCAAACATGAATATCTAATATAAAAAACATGATTGATGTGATGTTTCTGGTAAATTACTTTGTGATAAGATAAAATATACGCCAAGAAAAAAACGCCTTATTTATTAAAATGTTCCTCTTGTGTAGAAAATTACCTTAAATGAACATTTGCAATCTAAATATTTCTCATGATGCCTTTTTCCATTACAACGTATGTTATAATGTTACAATATTTTCAGCTGCTTACTGATCTGAAGTATTTTAACAAATACGTGTAGGTACATTATTGTGATATTGATTTGTAGCGACTTGATCTTGAAATGACAAACTAATTTGTCCTTGAAAGAGGCCAGAGGGAACTATTTCTTACGACTTCTTTTCAAATCAATTGCTAATGTTTTAAAGGGTTTTCATTCTGTCAGATTGTTATGCTGATTGAAAAATCGTTTATACAAATTAAAATCATTCTTCATTTTGAATAGTGATTTCAGGAATTTGACAAAGTAAAAAAATATATTTTGGAATAAATGTTTGGTCTTTATGAAAAGTTCATCAGCAGCGTTTCAAATAGAGTAGAATATGTACAAAACGCAGTTTCCCAAAATTGCAACCAAAAGCTAGCTAATTTGTATTTTAGTTCGCACAGTAAAACATAAGCGAGTGAAGATAATTAAAACGAGTCTATCTACATAATATGAATATTTACAAAACGTACACAAATGTTGCAGAACTATAATAGTCAATTAACATGGGTTTTATTAGCCATTTGTAAGCAATTCTCTGATTGGTTGATAAAAAGATGCTTATGCAGCCAATTATAATGGAGCTTTGAAAATTTATTTTTGAAGATTCATTTAAAAAATGTTGACCTCTGCTCATTTCTCTTGTTACAAAATGTTTGATTGGTTCAACAAATGATAAAAATACACGTAATTTTTACCAGCCAGTCAATAATTCTTACAAGGTTAATAATCATTGGTAAACGGATAGTGACAGGTTTCAATTAGCAACAAGACACGAATGTGTTAATTAGGTATCGGACCGGCTGATAAAATTGTGGGCACTGAATGGAAAGAAATGACATGCACCAAATCAATCATTTTACGAGTGATATGGGCGAAATCCCTTCGGACGAGTAGGCATGAAATTCGAAAGTCGGAATCTCTAAACTTTCGTTATAATCAGTGAATCCGGACGGAATATAGAATTTGGCCAGTCTTTTCGGTGCTAGACAGTTATTTTTTATCATGTGATTGCATACGCATGAGATAATAGAATAACAGTCTCATTCTTTTGAAGATGCAGCACCATCATTAATTCAAGAAATTTCGAAAGTGTCAAAATTATCAATCACACATTGCATCTTTGCAGCGTGACATTCATGATAAACATAACTTGACAGGCACCTTAAAAAGAAACATTTTATATATTCAATGCGTAGTCACTACAGGGTGTCCCAGAATAAACCTTACAATCTGTGCGTGCAATTTTCATGGGTTTAACGGATAGTCAGAAAGTATGTAAAGATTGTATTTTATAGCCCATGAGTTGAACTTTTAGATACCGTTTGTTTCATTTCAATCAGTGGTATACAACAAAAGTTATGTTGTATCAAACTTTTGGGTGGATTTTTGTCTGGTCCAGTTACATGATTATTGGCCATAATGCAAGGGTGTTTCTGAATGGAATAAAAATGAGTCACCTTGGAAAACTTATCATATCTGTCTTATTTTTACATCAGATTTGTTCATTTTTTCAGCATAGTTAAAAGAAAGCATGTGCGTAGTAAATAAGTGAACATCGTAACGGTTGAGTGAACAGATCAACGACAATACTCAATAGAGCTTCATTCAAGAGGAACTTACAAACTCGTGAAATTGGACCAGCAAATTTTACATTCAATTATTTGACAAAGCATAACTTTTGTTGTACATTACCGATTTAAATGAAACAAACGGTATCTGAAAGTTCAATTCATGGGCTATAAAATGCAATCTTTACATACTTTCGAACTATCTGTTAAGCCCATGAAAATTGCACACAAAGATTGTAAGGTTTATTCTTGGACACACTGTATACTTAATTCCCTATGTACACTAGCTAGACTAGCGTCTCATGGGAATATTTTAAACATGTATCTTTCACAATGAAAAATATGATTGATGCGATATTTCTGGAAAATTGCTTTGACATAAGATAAGCTTTAATTATGGAAGAAAATCGTGTTTCTTGTCTGCATATGGGCTAAATATGCAGACGGGGTATGAATTGCTTTAACGTAAACCAGGGAGTAATTTTTCCCATATGTTTACACTTCAACAAATTGTTGATACTCCGTAATATCGTGTCAATTTAACTATACACACAGACAAAAGTTATGTTAAAAAGGGAACATGGTTAACAGGTTGGGTTAAATTTTGCATAATGTTGGGTAAAATTTGACACAATGTTGGGTAAAACGTGCACCATTACCCAACATTGTGTCAAATTTTACCCAACATTGTGCAAAATTGAACCCAACCTGTTAACCTTGTTCCCTTTTTAACACAACTTTTTTCTGTGTGCAATGCTAACGTCGATTTAACCAATATCCAAGCATTGGAGCAATATTCCCTCCACTTGAGAGAAAAAGTTGGAGCGATGTCTCGCGGACGAGTGAATGCCTTTGGACGCCATGCCAAAAGAAATATCAGACGACGGGGTCACTGTGGACACTTTTAATGGTTTGTTTTAGATAGTTGAGGCTTTTTTGAAATAAAATTCAGTTGACAAGAAATGTAAGCACTTTTTTAAGTTAAAGGAGTAAAGAGTTATAGTCAACAGCCTTTTCTTTCGATGTGGTTATTAGAAACCTTTGAACCATGTCCGTCTCACCTACTTTTAAAATTAATAAAATCGAAATGCAACGGTAAACTTATTTTGATTCCTTTTTATATAGAAAGGTAATTTATTTTCTTTTAAACATGATACACGCTTTACGAATATAACCCTGCTAAAAATAACCCAGCTATTTATTAGAGAATCTTCATCAGTTCATGATATTATGATTACCACTGATCCACTGATATTAGCACTTCCTATGGGATATTGATAATGATAACCTATCTTAAAGAATATATAATACTTGTCAGCAGGGATGACATAATTTCTTTTCTTTTGTTCCTTTTTTTCTTTTTTAATTCTTTTTTCAAACCCCACTCATTGTCCACAATAGCCAGGGGAAAAGCCGGTGGTTCAAACGGCATTCCCTTAAAATTAAGGGGATTCCCCTCCGAGCAGAGAACTTCTGTAACACACTGTTGTAAACCTTTCCTTTCACCATGGATCTGTGCCTGATCAATGGAAATTTCAATCAGTGGTAATACCAATACCCAACTGTACGTGTCTTTTACAGGCTATTTTTCTACAATGCCATTTTTTCCAACACCAGACGCAAGTGTTCTGTCAGGCTTCAATGACATATTTTGACACTCGAGATACATTCTCACTGTATGATGTTTATGATATAAGAAAGCTGACACTTCTAAGTAAAACATTCAACATTGCTCATATGTTTCCTATAGATTTGTAGTATGAAAGATATTTGAAGAAATTTCAGATATCTATTTATCCTGGCATAGTGAAAATGATTACACGTGACTGTGGTTTGGCGTTGGTTTGTGACGTTTGCTTTGACTTTTCAGTCTTGGTTGCGTTTTCAAATCAAATCACTTTATTCACAATATCATGCATAAATATACTATTAAAAACAATCAAAAAACACGACAATGATATTGCGGGAATGATCAAAAGGCCAAAAAGGCCCGAAGGGACCATCCCCTGAATTTTAAAAAGCTTTAGTTTCACAATGTATTAACAAACTTCTTATACTTTGTATTTTGCAGATACGTTTTACTACTAGAAAGAGGTTATCAAGAAAAATGTACGGTTCAAGGCTCAGTTACGACGAAATTAAAAGGTGTAGCATATACGAATATAACAGGTGCTCCTGACTTAGACCCAGACGTAGACCCGGACCCATATAATAGAGCATGGGACCTTGCAGATTATGTTATTCCACCTCAGGTGAGTCAGTCTTAGGAGTGATTTGTTAAATGAGACCGTCCATTCCAAACAAGCCGTAAATGCAGTCTCTTGCTATTTTCACTTTTTAAAATTATTGGCAAAGACAAAGTTATAAGGATTTAATTGACACCTCAGTGAACTTTACTCGATTTCCAGAAGTCAAGTTATTGTCCGTTAAAGGTTGTCAGGGAGTAAAATGTATAAGTGAGATAAACTGGTTCAAAGATCAGTAAGTATGGTAAGCCCTATTGTTTGTTTATTGTCCTCAAAATATACAGATAAATTTCATATTTCCAATCATTTTCTTGAAATAAAACTTTAATAAGCATTTATTTACAACTGCTTATTCTACATGTTATTTTCGCAAGTCACCCGACATTTCAATCAAACCAGAACAGTTTGCAATAAACAGTGCAATTAATAGAATCGATAAAAAACAGATCTTATATACCTTAATATGTTCTCTTACACTGTTTAAATATGGCAAATAAAATTAAGAAAGGCGGCTTATATTGATAAGTTGTTGTTGTTGTTGTTGTTGTCGTTGCTGTTGTTGTTGGGGTTTTTTTTACTTAGAATATTAAATGCGAATTGGTATGTTTTGGTATATGCTTCTATTTATGTAACCAAAAAAAAAAAACCTTCTTCAAATTCAAGTAATCAAGTAGTTGACTTAACCATATCAAAATATACAGTTCAAAATAAATAAGTCCCTCCTAAGAAATATTGATTTTTCTGGAAAACAGTTAGGCTCTATGAGTTGTTCTTAAATTGTAAAATGAAGGCTAGAATGATACAAATTCAATATACACAAAAGTTTTACATAACACTTAATCTTCTTCTAATAATGTTGCCATTTTTGAAATTTCATGACGAATCAAATGTTGCAGTTTCTTGTACTGGAGTATGAAAATTGATGAATGTTTAATTCTAAGAAAAAAATATGTGTAATCATTATTCAAACGGTAAGCACTTGTCAGGATAAAAAAAGGAAGGGGTTTGTTCATGGTTGAATGAACATAACTCACGGGTTTATGGGTGAATGTACATCAAGTAAGACGTAAATTAAAAGTAACATATTCTTCCAGAGGACTGTGTTTTAAAAAATGCTTTAAGATCATTTTCTCATAACAATTAATTTACCTTTAAAAGATGTTCAATTGGAAACCCCTTGCATTAATGAAAGTCAACCTGGGAAATTTATGTTTTAATGCTTTCTTAACATCTTGATTTTGAGGGAATGGAAAACTCCTTAGCGTATCGTTTTGCGTCGTTTAAGTCACCATCGATAACTAAGATTTCTACGGCAATTATAGACATTTTAAAATTGTCATCTACACTTACCTGATGTTTATTCAATCATGAACAAGTCCCTTACTCTTTCATTCACAGATGTAATAAACATTTGAATAATGTTAACTTCAAAGCAGGGTTAAAGATTTCCATACATTTAAAAATTCATTGACAGTTTTTAATATTCGTATAGAGAAAAATTGCAACTTTTGATTCGCCATGAAATTTCATTAATTAATGACTTTTCAAGAAAAATGTTACGTGTTGTGTGAAACTTTATTGCACACTGAATTTGTATCATTCCAGCCTGCATTTTACAGCTGGAAACAATTGAAATGGCCAAAATGATTTCTAGAAAAATCAATATTCTTTAGGGGCGACTTATTTCTTTTGAACTGTATATATAAGTGGACATATTTGGCCTGACACTTGTAAATCCAAGTACGAGCTTTCATAGTCCAGCATCATTGAAATTTATGAACAATATGCAATCATAGCTAAATATTGACCCCTAATTTGACATCAAAACCATTATTTTTACACCAACTGTTTGAAATTTTGACGATATGAAATATGAGGAAGGTCAATAAGAAGTGAAGTGTATTGTTAAACCCTAACCGTACCAGACACTCTAAAACACCTCGGAGAGAAATCAAGAAAATTTGCCCAAATACGTCATAGACGGTAGATAGGTATGAGCACGGAATTGTTGCCTAGGCAGCGCCTGCTCGGTGGCTTGGTATTGCTTGGCATGGGATCGGGGCGCGCCATGTCCCGGGTTCGAATACCACCTCGGACATGGTGAAAAGGGAATTTTTTATATAGGCCTTTTCCAGGAGATAGTTTTTAAACGAAAATGGGTTAGGGTTATGACACATCATCATGGTGGTTTGGTCATGCTTAACGTAACACTGCGGGCATACTCAAAATGTGAGAAATGAAAACTAAGGCGGATCGAGACTATTATGCCCAGCTTTTGTGAGATTTGGGCCCGAAATTATACTCCGGGAGCATATTTAAATATTACCTTGCAAAATGGCATTGATAAAGAAGTAAGTAACTAGATGTATCTAATACATGCTCCCGGAGCATGTTTAGATGTATCTAGAAACAGGTAACTAGATGTATTAGATATATTTAGTTACTTGCTTCTTTATCA
The DNA here is from genome assembly GCA_000969725.1 of Ophiothrix spiculata. Lineage (NCBI taxonomy): Eukaryota > Metazoa > Echinodermata > Ophiuroidea > Amphilepidida > Ophiotrichidae > Ophiothrix > Ophiothrix spiculata. The sequence goes on along the minus strand of JXSR01S026413.1, from coordinate 18,402 downwards.
ATGCAATTTAGCAAGACAACATTTAAACATGCTCCCGGAGCATGTATTAGATACTGCTCCCGGAGCAGCTGCTCCGGGAGCAGCTGCTCCAGGAACATAATTTCGGGCCCAAATCTCACAAAAACAAATGCTCACTTATGTATTTTTACTTCCAGGAAAATATTGTAATATTTATGTTAAATTGTTTATTATAATGTATATACACATACTAATTATGTGTATTTTATTTTATTATTGAATAGGCCAAAATTCAAGAATTTTTTTCCTGTAATATATATTCCCTAAGTTTCTATTCACAGATATATTTTTCATGAGCATTAATAATTTCTAGCATTTTTTAATGATCCTTAATGAAGAGCTTTACCAATAACAAATGTGTCGTGTTTGCAATATCGTTGCTTATGGAATCTAGTTCAATATCGCTAATGTCATTTTTCTCCTGCGTGGTCTGGGAATCGCATTAATGAAATTGTGTCCCAATAGGTCTTTATGGCTGCTCAAAACGTAATTGCATAAACAACGTCTTATAGTTTGTCAACGATATGGCTAAGTAGCTTGAAATGGATTAAATTGAGTCTTAATACAATTATCTATCATTTATTTTCGTATGATGTACCGGCGTAATAGGATTGCATTCAAATCATTATTTAAAGTCAGATTTTATAACGGGTCCTAGTTTTTCCCGGTAGATTTTATATATTCGGTAATGTAAAGACTTTTTTAAAATTTTATTCATCTGTCTGAACGACAATATATAGAACTAAAATGAAAATAAATGACCGCGGGGAGAGTTGAACGCACGAGCGCGAGCGTGTACTATCGTCAAAGCCACAGCTTACCCAACCCTGCAAATCAAAACAAATACAATTGACCCTACTTTTTCATATTGACCAGTATTATTGAAAATTGCCTATACCATCAAAATGACTTGTTTGGCCCAAGTCACGATTGATGATACTGTTACGGTCAACAATTTTAAATGACCAAGGCCAAAATCACCTTACGGGTTCTTAAATGAAACACAATAAACACACTGAAATATATTTTAGAATCTGAAAACTTTCTTAAAACTTTAATTGTTGTTTTTGGTTTAATTTACAAATTTGCTTGTTGTCTTAAAATCCTACTTTTAAATAACGAACAGATACAGCTTCAAAAACCGCGCGATCCTAGGATATTATATTCCAAGCTATAGTCCGAGATTGTTCATTAATGTCCACGGCATCAAAATATTGAGTAAACTTGCAGTCGTATCCTTGCAATTCACAAGTCCCGGAATCCAGCTGGCAAAAGGTAAATCCAAAACTTTCCTTGCGAAATCAAATGGCGATTTCCACACAATAGTCCAGCAATAACAACGAAGCTCCACTTGGCTTAAAAGCTGAATCCAACGCACATAATCCACTCGGAAATGAAATATTAAAATAAAAGTTTGTCTTTAATTCTCCGTCTGTAATATATCGTTAATTCTCCAAAATGTTGCTATCTCCAATCTCCATCCTATGTTTAATTAGCAAACTCTACTCCAGTGTAAAACTCAGTCCAAAAATCAAATCCTCCAGCTATTCCAACAAATTCACTTCCACTTCCATTGTTTTAACTATCGACCTATCGCCGACAAAGTCAATTCAATCTCTCCTCCAAGTTACTTTTCTTGGGCTCATTAATTTTCACATTTGCATAAAAATTTCCCCTCGATGTCATTAATATATTTAACATAGTAATTTGTACAGTTTTCAATGTGAGGGATTTTCCCAGCATAATTATATATTCAAGTCAACAAATCTATTTCTGTAAACTTTGGGGAAATTCCCAATCTCAGTTAGATCTGATTGGTTACTTTAATTTATGCAAATTTGATAGGTTTATGCAATCATGCCTATTTTTACAAAATTGGAAATTACCCGAGATTGCAACATCTCACACTAAAACGTCCTTTATGAAATATTCCCTATACTGTTGCAATTAAAGATTTCAGTAATTAAAACTTCTCTAATTAAACAATTAATTAATCAACAAAAACAAATAATTCAGGTTCACATAACAATACCCTGGTTACATAACCTTGCAGTGAAGTTACGATGTGTTTACGGCGTCATACCTGTAGAATTCAGCGGACACTGACCGGCGACTGACCGGTGCACCGCGATGTCCAAACGGGGTCCGTGATCCGCAGAGACGCCGGATGCATGTCTTCAGTTATGGTCACATAACCGGGCATCGGATACCGTTGGTTATGTGACCGTAACTGACATCTTATACAAGCCCTAAGGCTTTAACTCATAATTAAATTCTTGCGGCATGCTGCCGGTGATTGTTTATCACAAAACACGCCATTATATAATATAAACATAGCATAATACTTGTACATATTAAGCATGATGTGGCCTTAAGGAACACTGCAAGAAAGTTGGGCAAATATACATCAATACCAACTGTCGGGCAAACTAAAAAAGCACCGTAGATCAGATACTTTTGCCGAAATTTGTATCGCTTTTACCCCACAGATGGCAGATGGACTCGCATTTCCGCTCAAATAGTTTTGCCAAAATTAGGGTAGGGATGTATGCCCAACAGTGTTATTTGTGTTTTACCGTACATTGGTAGGGATGTATACTTCATCAACGTTGGGCGAAATCACCCCTAGATTGCCCAACTTTCTTGCAGTGAAGTCACATGAGGAATATTGATGGTTCGCCGGTAATCAAGACAATTTAACATAAGAGGGTTAACTCTAGAAAACTAAGGATTTATTACTTTATGGGAGCCCCATTTTAGAACCTGTACAGAACATGTTCCTAATCTTTTACATTTGAACAATTATTGTGTACTTAGTGATACAAGCATCAATATTGGCATACAAACCTGTCATGGGTCACTTTACTCAAAAATAACGTTAGCAAAAAAAAAAAAAAAATCCATGAACGTGTCCTGAATATTATCATTTTATCACTTTTTGTAGTCTTTCTTCAAGACCTTGATTGATTTTCATTATCACCCTTTTTTATTTTTGTTATACCGCCCTCATTTTGACCTCCGTGGTTGTGTTTGAATCAAGGTCTTTTCGCAAATATTTTATGTGTTTATAAGAACTTTAAATTTGGGCAGAAATTCGCCCAAACAAAT
>JXSR01S026412.1:18008-32694 GCA_000969725.1 Ophiothrix spiculata | reverse complement strand
GTGAAATGTTGGTGCATTTAAAGTGACAGTGATATGCGAGATTGATCATTTGTGCACTTACACAGATTGAAGATCTTACTTATAACTTAAAATATATAACCTTAGAATAAGTTCTGATAAAACAATGTCATTATCACAGTCAGTTGAATAACTGCCAAAAGGCCTGTATGGTTGTAACATGAGTTGCCTTATGGTGCTCTTTCAGTAACTTGACGTTGAGTAAATTATAAATGTATTTCATGTTCCAACCTTTTGTTTTCATTAACTTCTTGTTTTTGATTACTTTCTGACTTCAGTTTGCATATTGCATGTTTTGCAGTGTTTCTGTCATGATGTTCAAATTGAAACTACTTTAAATAAAAGCATCAAAAATCAAATACTAAATAAAAAGACCTGGATGTAGGTTTTTTACATGGTCCCCTAGATGCAGACAAATAATGGGAAAATGACATTAATAACCCAATTAAATGCTGCCAACAAAGATTAACTTGCTGCATATTAAGTACACTATGTATTAATGAAGCCAAGAGAATGCATAAATTACGAGCCAAAACTACTTCTCAATCTACTACCAGTTATCTAAATTGGTTCAATTTCAACAACAGATTGGTTACTTAATTGCTTAAACCCGACATGAAAACCCCTAGTCTAGACTACACCAATTTTATGTGCATAATTCGCCACTTATTCTCATCAAAATCTATGTGATTAAGTGAATCATAAATGAGGGACACTAGACATACAAATTACTTGACCAAATATTGTGTATGATAAATATTTCTCTCTGAATGATGTGATGCATCAATTAAACATGCAATGTTCTACCATATCATAGCTAAGAAATTGTCATGCATTGACATTTGAACAAACTGAATAGACGGTGTCGTTATTAATAAATAAAATGAAAGGAAAAATGACAATGAAGATTTAAATCAGAATTGTTTAAATGGAGTCCTCGTCTCAATAATGATTTTTTTTTTTACTATAACATAATTTTTTGTGAAAATGGCCAATAATAATAAGACAATTGGAAAATTGGGACTGTGATTCTTGACACCGTAGATGTCCAGCAAACCAGAATTGTTCCTTTCAAAATTTTGATAATGGCTCCAGCAATAACTGTTGGAATTATAGGCTAATTCAAACAGTCCAAGTAAATGAACTTAGACTTGAGTATCTATTTCGCATATCATTTCAAAGTAACAGTAAGAAATCAAAAAAAAAAAACCGCTATGTAGCAATGTGCAGCAGAGCTTTTTGTGTTCCTGTGATTACGCATTATGAGTTACAACCGTTTAACCCAACCACATTACCACTGAAATAAATGATGTTCGCTCTTATCATGTTAACACTCTTTGGAAGTCTTTCCCTCAAGCAAGAAAAACAAGACAAAAATTGCAGGATTCCAGACCCCTAAGGAAATAAAATGCAAGTGGAGTTTCAACTGAGTCTCAGCATCTCTCTACCTTTCTCTTTTCATCTAGTGCTGTGATTTAGCTCTGTACTCTCTTATTGCCGTTGGCCATGAGTGAAGATTCTCCCACACGTTCGATACAACTTTTGATACAAAACACATCTTTCCATGGCTCACAATCCAATCTACAATCAATCCATGACCGTACGCCTAAGTCGGCGTCCTAATCTGCTCAGCGCGCATCTGCCCTATGTTTTCCCATACAAGCTACGAGTACGAGTTGGGGGTTGAGACGAGGTTGATCCAAGGATATGAGATGCAATAATAGACCAGCGGTATATGGGCTATGTTATTGCTTTTGGAACTCGTTTTGAAGCGATTTACGATGGAAATCGCAGCTAGGTAATAAGGAGCTCACATCTTGATGCAAACAAATAGTGTTTGTAAATGATACCCAAGGATATTGCCTTCCTATTCTTAGTTATTTCAATCATCTGGAATAGATCAGCTGCTAAAATGTGGTTTATGTACTTCCGTGAAGTCAAGCTATTTTTCGGATTTGAGAAAAAATTTATGCTCACCTGAATTGTCATATGTACACTCAATTTCAAATTGAGATGATACTTACTAAAAAAATATATATTTAAAGAATGGTATTAGTTGTTTCTCGACAAACAAACTTTGATACCTCAAACTGTTACCATTGATGTGTAAATCATTTGGCTAACAAATATAATTTGCAACATACAGTTGGATATAATTTCTAAAAACTGCTAAAGTGATCTATGGTATATTTCAATTTCAAACATACTTTGAAAAACGCTCACACTTGGTTGAAAATATTCATGCTAAACCACTTTTTGGTGTAACTACTAGGTTACTTAACTTGGCACAACTAAAGACAAACAGCTAGACTTTGGCATAGCTTTTATAAATGCCACAAGCATCAGATTATCTCCCATAGTAAACAGACTTAAGAGTGTGGACCCTAATCTAGTACAGCATCCCCAATCAATCCCAAGTCGAGTGTATAAGATCTTATCGCTACCATTTCTCAAAATTCTCACTACACCGTAAAATAATGAAAAGGTGCCAGAGGCCATTTATAAATACTATGCAAATAACTGACAGTCACAGTTCCCTCAAATGATACGGATATAAGAAAGATACATAAGGTTCAGCCAAAATGAAGTAAATATTTCACAGGTACCGAACAATAGAATAGATATCATTTGAAATTAATCTTGCACTGTGATTCTGTCTCTGGATGATTGATGGGCTAGGCTTTTAAAGATAAAATGCTAAAATTGGTTTTCAACACATCTTTATTTGCATTTATTTTAATGCAGAGGAATAATGCAAATGGACTCTAAAATTGGTAAATCCTATGTTTAATTACTGTTAAAATGTACTTGCATTGGATTATTTTCCAAGGAATCAGGTGCATTTTTTAAAACTTTGCAATCTTATTTTTCTGATTTTTTTTTAAAAACATGGCTATCGCTGTAACCTATGCTTGAACTTCCTCCCCCTCCCTGAAAAAAAAAAAAATTCTAGGGGAACGATTGTGAAAAGCCAATAACATGCTTCAAATCCAAATCTTAAAGTATATTTTGCTCTGAATACATTTGATTTTTGATACAATGAATGTTCAATGTGAACGTTATTATTGAAATACAGAAAAGAAATGCACAACACAAACTGATGACAAAAAGTACTGAAAAACAAGAACATAATCAAAGCAAAAAGGTTGGAACATGAAATACACAAATTTACATTCTACTCGATGTAAGTTACAAAAAGTGCACCGTAAGGAAACTCATGTAACAACCACATAGGCCCTTTGGCAGTAGTTCAACTGCCTGTGATAATGACATTGTTTTATCATAATCTTATTCTAAGGTTATAAGTAAGATCTTCAATCTGTGTAAGTGCACAAATGATCAATCTCACATATCACTGTCACTTTAAATGCACCAACATTTCACTTCTAATTTCCCCATTTATATTTTCTATTCCTTTTTTGGTAATTTCATTTACATCACATGCTTATCTTTGGCTATACTTTCAAACACTAATTAAGATGACTCTAAAAATAAAATATGCTAGAAACTCTCTTGTTGTCAAGAATGCATTTGTTAATACTTCATGGATAAAATCAGTAAGGAAATATTCCCTAATGAAATGTCTGTATATATGGGTGATTTCCTCATGCATTTTTGAATATTACACTGGTGGAGAACAAGGCAACCAACCTCTTTCGGAGATTAATAAGGGGATTTGGGGATGTGCAAAACACCATCTTTGGCCTGGGGGTATCAGCGCTGAAACATTTGTGCCTATGCATCAATTCAATCCATGTTCTCATTTCTCACAACATTCATTTTCTATCTACCTCACTCAGAGCCAGGCATCAAAGTGTCATTATGCATACATGAATTGAATTTCATACTTTTAGCTCTTAGTTCTTTCCATATTTCATCACTGCAGATTATTAGATACACACTTTTTCATTGCCAGAAATTATCTTTTTTATTTTTTCCCTTTTAAAACTACATTGAGGATATCAAAAGTGAAAATATGGATATTTTATATTGATCCACCTCTTACACTGAATTGTTATTAGGGAAACCACCCTGCCCCAAATTTCAACATTATATTGATTGTTTTATTTTTTATTTATCTTAAAAATGACACAAATAACATTTTTGAGACTTTGAGTGATTTGTTGCTAGAAAGCCATAGCAAGTAGGTAATGCTTGTGAATTCTAACTGCAGGTTTAATAAATTTTGTAAGAAATAATAGTTATTTTATGTTTTTAATTTGCAGGAATTCTTGAACTTAACACAAAATCAGAAAGATTCTCATGCCTGAAACTAACTTGCAGTTAATGAGGAATGAGAAAAAGGAACTTAACAAATCTTAATCGAAAATATTTTAATCTATTCAGATTATTTGGATTGTCCTCTCTATGGCATATCTGTGACCTAATAGATATTCTTAAAGTAAGCAAATAAGGGAAAATGACATGTTAATAACCCAATTAAATGCAACCAACCAGGATTAACTTGCCGCATATTAAGTACACTATGTATTAATGAAGCCAAGAGAATGCATAAATTAAGAGCCAAAACTACTTCTCAATCTACTCCCAGTTATCTAAATTGGTTCAATTTCAACAACAGATTGGTTACTTAATTGCTTAAACCCGACATGAAAGCCCCTAGTCTAGACTACACCAATTTTATGTGCATAATTCGCCACTTATTCTCATCAGAATCTATGTGATTAAGTGAATCATAAATGAGGTACACTAGACATACAAATTACTTGACCAAATATTGTGTTTGATAAATACTACTCTCTGAATGATGTGGTGCATCAATTAAACATGCAATGTTCTACCATATCATAATATGCCAAGCAATTGTCATAGATTGATATTTGAATAAATTTGATAGAGGCTGGGCTCATTTATTAATAAATAAAACGAAAAGAAAAATGACAATGAAGATATAAATCAGAATTTTAATGCAAATGGGAAAGTTGAACAATTGTAAAATCTGAAATTTGACCACATTTACGCCAATCAACATCTTACACATAACCTTCCATTCCTTAATATTGCTTCATCAATTCTTGTTAATTTTTCATTTGACCTACATATCATTTAATGATACAGAAAACGTTTGTCATACATTATCTAATTTATTAATTAACTTTTTTTATCACCAATCACATTTACTGTCTAGTTAATGCTCAAATATCAAGAACTGTTTTACAGCATATATGTTGCATGTTGACTTAACCAAGATGACTGCAAAAATAACACTGACACGGTTATCGATTGTCTCTATATTTTGAAGGTTGCCGACGAGACAACATCTATATAAACAATATAATTTCACAGGCATCTTCCCTCACTAATGAAGAAAACCTATTGTGCAAAGCCTGCCAAATGATAATTATTAATTATATAATCAATTTTTTGCTCTTTCCTTGTTCATTATGTTGCGCCACATCACTTTACGTTGCCAAAGACATGTAATGATCTGTGAAATAGTACGAACTACGCCATGCTTATCAGGCACAAATCCGTGACCTAATTAAAATGGTGACCGACCAACCAGAAAGAAAAAAAGTTGTTGACATATTCGCTCCAGTAACAAGGGCTCCCTTAGAGAGGTGGTTGATTCATTTTAACACCAATGGATATAATCTGTATTATCATGGGGAATCTTGTTGGAAAAGATGCTGCAATGTACTTGGCTATGATAACAAAGAACGATGAAGATAATTGTATGTTTTCCTACAGCCGCATGAATCTAATTTAGTGACTTGATCACATGAAGTCTTCTGCACATAAATAATGTTGTCTATTTTACTTTGTCTTTTTGTGAACATGGCCAATAATAAAACATCTTAGCAGAATTGCGAAAGATGCACATTAATTTTACCATCCATAAAACCTTGAATAATAAAAAAGGTCAGATGAAACATTTTCAAATCTCTTGGATAATGCCAGAATGAATTATACAGCTTTTGGAAAAAGAAATGAGTAAATCAAGTAAAGAATCTAACAAATCAATCCACAGTTCAGACTGAATTTTTCACAGTATTTTACGGTGAAAATCTTACTTTGTGCATCAAAAAATACACATTTCAATGAATGAAACTAACTCTCATATCAGATTGACTTGGGATTTACCCACTCATTTAGTATAATAAGCTTCACTAGCAAACAAAATCACTTTCCATTGTCTTCATTCACTTTGATGATGACGTTCACTGCTGATATATTTAACACAAAACAAACATTAGTGACAAAGATATAGCACCCTTTTTCCTGCCTTCCTCAGCAGTCAGATCTAACTGCATCTCCAGCAATCACACCACTATCATCACCACACATCATTGGCCTAAAACACTATTCATTCAGCGCATCGTTTGTCAGATTGCCTTTTTGCACGACTTTTTGTGTCATTCTAAGCGGTGCAATTTTTCACACCAGTAATTAACTGAACAATTTTGTGCCTATATAAAGATCACAAATGGGCTTTATACACTTGAATTCACACCTCAGATGCTTACAGACAGCTTAAAATGTCACTTTGTCAAATATGTAATGTAAGAAAATTGCTTTACTTTGATGCCTGATGAAAAGCTAACTGCCTATATCACTTACTTAAAATTAAATTCTATTAAAGAAAGTCTCACCCCTTTTGTATAAACAAGATAATAACTATCATTTATTGAACCAATTTAAGAATGAATTTGACCTTCCCTTTTACTTTTTCTCATATTACACTGACTATAAGTATGCATTTAACCTTCATGAAAATGCAATTGTGATATTGTTACAAATATAGCCATCATTAAAATTCAAGAAACTCAGCTTAATTTGTTGTTTTTCTTGCCTAATTAATGGTAATCATAAATCACAAGCTTATTAAACAAAGTGTGAGGAAATAATGATTTTATATGAAAGGTTCTACGATTTAGTGCCTAGTTCACATTATTTGGCTGCAATATTGTGTGGCATCATGTGTTTAGTGATTCTAGTTTTGATAATTAGAAATTTATATTTCACGGATAATCAGACTGTGCTATGGATGTAGCGTATAATGTATGAATCATTTAATTTGCTGTTTTTCGGATAATACCAGATTCTTGATTGTCTTAGATTCCATCTAATTATATAGCACCATAACCAAATCATGTGAGCTTGTGCAAGACTTTTGTTTTAGTGACTCCAGAAACCCTGCAATAATTCTAAAAATCTAAAAATATTTGTGATTTGGTTTGAGAAAACCAGTCACATGGCCAAACCTACATGTTGCTTATTTTAGTATGTCTGTATAATGTGATACGAATTGAAGGAGCCCTAGGAAATATGTAATGTGTAGATTTCACCATGTCATGGGTTTTATCAGACTACATAACATTTACCGTAAGAAATTGAATGAAAGAAGCTCCTTTCTACTATCAAATTAGTATTCCACATGCATCACAAGATCATGCAATGATAAATGTCTGGTTTTCTTGCTCAAGTTATACACTAGTATTACATCACTTATTTGAAATTAAACCCTATTTAAGAAAATTGTACATTGTATTTCTACATAATAACCACCATAATTAGGCCAATTTCTGAATACTTCTCACCTTTAAAGTTTTTGGCATAACATATATGATTTCACTGCACATGTTATGGATTTTCAGATTACAACATTTACCATGAACAAATGAGAAATTCAGTGATAAAGCCCAACTGAACAGTGCAAGGATTTTATATTCTATTATCTAATTTGTATTCCAAGGGTATCACAATATCATGAAAAGATAAATGTATGTGTTATCTTGCTGTGTTATCTACTATTATTGCATGCTTGAGCTAATCATTTCGGTTGGCTTTATTTAGAATTTCAATTGACATTCATAGTTTTGCTTATCACAAAGCTTCTAAATTGAACATCTATACATGTCTTAGAACCATCAAACATTTGTATTGTCTAGGAAACATATGCATAGCTTTTAAAATGTTAAGGAAAATGTACAAATAAATAAGAAAAAAAAACAACTTGCATTTCACCCAACTTCCAAAAATTCCCAATACAACCCCCTATTTTAATTTTTATATAATTTTCAATTGTAAAATATAATGTCTTTGTAGTGAAAAAAAATATAATAGGAAACTGTTCTGTCTGCAAATATTGACAGAAATTAGGTTAAAGTCTACATCACTATTATAATTGTGTCATGCCTAATGCGTCATATCCACACTTTTTATTCTTTTATTCACACCACTGCCATTCAGTCATTAACTTATGAATTAGCAATATGCACTCTTAGAGTTGACAATTACACTTTTGCTAATTTCTAAGTTAATGCTACGTGCAAATACTAATGATTACGATGACGACTGCTGCTGATCCACTTATTGTCTGTGTTCCCATTTTTTCCTATACCAGAAGGTGCCACTTTTACCCTTGTAAAGAGACTGGCTTTGTCACGGACGGTTTGATCGCAATTTCCAAATGTAATTATTGCTGAAATTTACACAATTGAGGGTGATTAGAGCTTAGTGTCACTAAACTGCTGTTATTTATGGTCTGGAATGGCAGAGTTGGGTTACAATTATCTAGTCATTTGGATCAATAAATGTCCACAGTACAAAAGAAACAAAGTACATTAAGCCTTCCAAATTTAGACCTAAAGAGTGCATACTTATTGAAAATGGCGAAAATGGTTTATTGCCCTGATACCCTCCAGTAACCATTAAGATAAAAAAAACTGTCCCCTTTTTTACCCAGTAAGCATGTACATCAAAAGGCCTATACCAATAATAGCAAACTTGACGCCATTTCAAAAAGTTGCCTGTAATGCAACATATGCAGTCCATTGCTGTTTCCGATGCGAATATCAATTTGGCGCTTGAAAGTAATTCTTATTTTACTGAGCAGAAGTGTAATTTTTTTATATTTATAATACCCTTTGGTCTATTTCACTAACGTTAAAATGCATCGTTAACCCGTCGTAAGACCAAACCCCATCGTTAGCTACGACCACCTCTTGACCCCACGCAACGTTAACAAAGGGTTTGATTTTTCTAATGCATAATTTATATACCTTACGATGCGGTGAACACCTACGAAGGGTTTTCATGTCTTTGTGATATCTAGTTGTAATTACCAGCTGAACCCTTCGTAGCTACGATGCATCGTAAAAGTTAGTGAAATCGACCCCAGGTCATGCAATGGACAGCTCTTATCAAAATACTGATTTTGCTACTAAACTCTTGACAATCAACCCATTTTCAATATTTACAGATTATGATCCACTTCACCATGCAAGCTGGTATGATAACACTTCAAATAATTGTACATTAACATCTAGATAAATAAGACAATAATGCAAACTTTATGCAAACCAATCTAACAATGAGCAAAGAACATCCGCATCCTGCATTATCACACCCACCATCAAGACTCAACATATCTTGGGCATAAAATGTTTTCTCATCATTCATACCTTCCCTTTCCACTTAGTGGAATTATGAAAGAGATTGTATTTACTGAAAGAGGGAATCATTTAGGCCTATACATTTCGGACAATGGATAAAATCACTCAGCAGGTAAAATATGATCTGAAAAAGTAAAGCAGCCATGATTTCCATGTCTAATGTATGAATAGCTTAAAGCCTACTAAAGCTATTATTGAAGCCTAACGAGCTCTCCTAGTTGACTTCTAAGAACTTCTAATTTCCTCTTTTCAGTAGAGTACCAAGAGAGATTTTTACTGGATTATATTGTTGTCAAGCTGTTAAGCAACACAAAAAAACTTTTGCTTTATGGGTGGACGGACCGGACCTACTTTGATTGCATGTTAAGCCAAAAGTTTCATCTAAAGAATGACCCAATTTTGCAATGCTTTTATTATTTGTGTGTAAACATAAAGTAATGAAAACAGAAAATCTGAAGCTTGGTCAGTTAGGCCCATAAAACAGAGGTTTTCTTGGTCACCTAAAGGGTACATCTGTTGCCTCTAAATAAAAAACCTTGTATCCCAACATTACCTGTATTATCGCCTTGACTCTTGTCCCTCTTCTTTTTCTTCTTTTTACCGTGTACTGCGTAGTTATCCCTGGCGCTCCAACCGGGGTATAATTGCATATGGAGTTGCCTTTCTTTTCTTGCTAATTCATAGTACTTTGCTTGTTCTTCCCTTGTTAAAGCATGCCACTAAAGAACAAAAAACAAGGACACATTGGAAGAAAAAAAAGACAAAAATCACATTTATAGCAATTTAAATCTGTTAATAGTGGTGACATTAAATTTAAATGGTAAAAGTATCTGTCTCCTCCATATTTTTGCATCATTCCTCTAACAAGTGAAAAATTTATCCTAACTGCCGTTCATTTTTAAAGTAAACTCTAAACAATCAAAATTTGGATGGGATTTTAATACATACTGAACACCTAAAAACACTTACAATATGAGAAATGGCACAACATTGAGAATTCTAACAACATCAAAATAGACATATAACATTAAATTGAATGTCGTACTCATAAGAATGTGCACTATTTTCTTTATCACACATTCAATAATGTCACCTAGATCTGGACAATAGCAGTATACAGAGCAGAAAAACTCAATAATATTGGAAATGCACTTTACAAACCGAGTACTAGCTGCCAATAGGTGATTGAACAAGTATTAATGGCTACCAGTAATGACTTTTTGAAATCTTCAAAACCAATTTGGTGATTGCGGATTCATTTAATAGTTATTTCCTACATTAGATTGTTGTGAAAATGAAGATAAATAATATAACAAATGCTATAATATTCAGTTAGAATAATCAAATGAAAAATCAATTTTGATAGCAATCTATGGAAGGATTAGAAATGCGTCCATCATTTAAAAAAAAAAAACAATTGCCGTAGTGAGAGGACTTAAGATTTTATTGCAAATTTGATCTCCGCAGCATTACATTTGAAACACCTTCCACTAATTCTACCAAGTAAATCCCCAATCTTTTCTGATTCCTTATCACATCACATTCAAATAGTAAACCCACACCATTAAATCTCACCCAATTTTCTACCCTTGATCCATCAATAACCATTTCTGTAGATTTGACAAATCCAAAGTCACATCTAGCATTCCTGACAAAAAGCTATCATTTTAGAACACAAATCCTTTTGTAGGCTAATATAATCACCATGTAATCAACTTGAAAGGCAGAATACAATAATTCAATTCTGTGCAAGTACACCAAGACATTTCCCGATGTCTACTTTACACTTGATTTAAGTCTCTTCACTTTTAAACCCAGAAATCTCTATTGTAATCCCATGTATACATTTGTGGATTGGTGTAATAGCCACTTTGGGGTGATTTCATTTATTGATATCAATTTGATTACCATAAATTGATGTGTGAGGACAAGCTGTGATCAAAAATGGCTTACACTTGCCAATCAGCGCTTTGCTATTATTCAATTTCCATCACCTGACCATTACACGCAAGACCCTGTGGTGGGTCTTTGTTGGGTTAATATATACATTAATGATGAACAAAAATCCGATACATTAATGATGAACAAAAGGGTTAAACAGCACTTTAAATCAGTTACATGTGTATGAGCATATCTGGAGTTGCTCATTACACATATGCAAGGCTAGAATGAAATCCACAAAAAGCTACACAATTCATGGTTGAAATGGTTTGGTCTTAACTACCTACAGGACTCAACAGTAACGGGCTGCTTATTACGGCCCTGATAAAGTTAAATTCTCTAACTTCAGATACATCCTTTTACCTTGTGACATTTGTATCTCTTTAATTTATGAGGATATTTCTGATCTTTTAACATTTGTGTTTTATAGAACTACCCACTTAAAACAATATGTTTTCCCTCAATAATAAGAGTATGTTTTGATCAAGAGATACAACTGTCAAAAGGTAAAAGGATGTATCTGGAGTTAGATAGTTTTACCTTATGAGGACCATGGCACTGGGGTCACACTACCAGCACTCTGCCTGAATTTAGAAGTTCATGACAAACACTAATATTTGGCAATATCAGACAAGGCACCATTTTTATGCGTGGATATCTAAAACATGCAATTGCTGTTGTGTAAGTTGTTAATTTGTGCATTTTATCAATATATGCACAACAAAATATCGTAACTCAAAATTGGTTTTGGTCGCACTATTGTGGACCCAAATCCAAATACACCAATTTGAGCCGCTTAGTTAACGATGCCATTACAGTTGGGGTAGAGGCAGTTTGGTATCTCGCCTCTATATCTATGGGTCCCACAAATTTGCTAAAAATGTCTGCTCCATTAGTATTAGGCATAAAGATTTGTGGAATACAAGAAGAAACCTTTTTAGCTAGTACCAGCATTTGGCTAGCTTCATTTCTGTTTATATATATTATTAACGATATGTAAAGAACAAGAACAAGGCAACAAACAGCATAGCATAGTTTTTCCTTCACATTCACATTTCGACTGTACTTGCTGAACAGATCAATCCAAATTAGGTTTCAAAGTCTGATAGCAAAAAAGGCTAACCGGTCCTGGTAATAATTTCACTGCGAAATGAATTGGCTACACAAGCATGGTACTCACCAAGAGAAAATATTGCATGCTACCCATCATGCACTGCTTTCTGAGACTGATTGCAAAGGAAATTATGTGAGTAGTTTGTGATGACATGACAAAAAATCTAAGTTACTTATTAATTTTTTGTAGCTCATATTTTAGGTATGTTTCATCACTTATTACTCTCTTGCAACGACAATTCCATTTGAAGCTATGCATGATGGGAAGTCATAAGCAATGCATGATGGGAAGCATACAATTCCTTCCTTGTACTCACCCTTCTGCCAAGAATTTGATTGATTGCGGCACTTTCTTTGAGGGTACATTCCTTGACCACGCTGGCTCTCATCTCCTTCATATACAACATGAAGGCATTTAATGGTTTCTTGATATGGTCGTTCTTTTTAGCTTTCCTTTCTGCCTTGCTGTCCTTCTTGTCTTGTCTGTAATAAAAATATCAAATGTTATTAATGGTTAGGATACGTTAGGCCGATTATTATTATTAATTCCAAATAATGTCCCAACTCATTTGGAGTTTCGAATGTTCACTTCTATGAAACTAATACATGGGTTTTGTTCATTTTTGCACCAAAGCAAGTGGAGATATACATTATTGTCATCAACTTTTATTTCCTGGGGTTAAGTAGTTTTTAAATTATCTGCCATTGAGATTTTATTGACAACTTTGGGATCCACTGAATATGGGAATAGCTACAACCACTTCTTTTTCAAACACACGATGTATCAGGAGTCTTAAGAGGCAACTTTCGATTCCACTCAGATTCTTGCATAAGAATTCTTAACTTCAGAAGCTGCAGATTCCCTTGAATTTTGATGTGTGTAAAAACTTTGAAAGTTTAAAATATCTGAACCTAGACACATACCTGTCGTTACTCTGTTGTTGTGCATCGTGATGCCTAGCACCTGAAGTGACGATAGCTGGATGGGGGATACCTGTTATTGGCATGCCTAAGTGAGGTGGAGGCATACCCGGTCTTGAAAGGTGCATATTGGATCCACTCACAATTGGGTACGGCGACCTGAGTGCGGCACTTGAGAGGGGGTAAAATGGCTGACCTTGCCTGCAAAATACAAAGCAAAATGAAATTCTTCATACAAATGAAATTCTATTGCTCAAGTTGACTAGTCCGTCTTACTATATAGAATTTTGGTACGTCCGAGAGCCAACCCATGTAAACAAAAGCGGAGGAGTCCAGTTAGGGAGGACCTTGTAAACTGTAGAATGTTTTCAGACAAACTGAACAAGAGGGAATTTAAGTGGGCTTGCAAAATTGCATCCTGTAATGCATACCCTTCAAATTCTAATCCAGCCCCTGTCTACCTAAAAAGATGAGAATTTGTCAAAATACAATGATTTAAACTGTAAAATTTGGTGACTTATCTATATCTTTAATCAAAAAAATGTGGTCTTTATCATAATATCAGCAAACAAGGCTCTTGTACACCCCTCCCCATCTCTGTTAATCTTCATGTACCACGTTCCTTAAGATAAATCGCAATAACAGTCACATTCGGTGGATTTTACCCTCATAAAATATGCAATCTGATTGTATCCATCTTACTAAACAATTTCAAATCTCCCATCTGTCATTAGACTCAATCCAAATTGATGTCCTCATTCCCATTTCTGATCCTACTACTTCACCATGATTGCCAATTCACACTAACAGTGCAACATGGCTTATCCAATTCCCCTCTACAAACCATCCTAACATATAACCATATCATTCATCAAGTGATGTTGAGTATCACTTCAATCGTCCCAATACATCATGTTTCCTAATGCACCATTGCAACCCCATTCCATTATCATACCAAGTATCTACAGCAAATACCAACATGATCTCCGTCATAACTTGGTGATCCTCAATGGCTTAATACACCATTAACAAGATACCTGTCAGTCAATGAGATATCAAAGTGAGGCATCACCTTTTCATTCCCAGATCATCTGATCCTGATTACCCAAGTTCCTATGAACCCTATACTGATGAACTTTTGTTAGACTCCACTGATTGCCACATGATATTGTTGGTGATGTTCACAATTCTCCAGCAGTATTCTACCATAATGATTACATTTATTAAATATGCATTAAATTACTGATAAATGTATAGCCAAATCCAACCAAGCT
>JXSR01S026409.1:0-14338 GCA_000969725.1 Ophiothrix spiculata | reverse complement strand
GATTTTACTCAAAATTTCACCGATGAAGGACTAAACTATACTAATTATTATTATGAAATAAGTTTTACTTTTTGTCAATTGGTTTCTGAGATATGATCAAAAACAAAAGTGATGCATTTTTATTTGGACACCCTGTATATAGAACATTTTGCACACAGAAAGTTTAACTTTGAAAAGAGTCGATACATTATACAGTATAGTGAACGAGTCTGCGAATAGTTACGCCGAATTTGAAAATGGGCGAGAATGACTGTGACTTTGAAAATTGAAGAGAGAAGTGACATGTAGTCTATAGTGAACGATTATGTTTATGCAATATAGTACGCTTATTTCAGAAATAATCCCGGTTTTCGAGAGAATGAACGAGTTCTGGCTGACTTTCAAAGTCGCTCTGGTCATAGACTGATTTTGTACCGTATATTTAAAGTAAACTTGCCACAATCTCCAAATTCCAGCTACCTGTCCATTAACGGCTACTGCACCGTATTCCAACGGCGGTAAACAAACTCATGCAATTACAGGCATGGTCTATAAAATCTCATTGACTTGCAAATGTTATCGTCAACACTCTCTTGTTAAAAACGGCATCAGTGTTATCTGCATGTTAATGGACATCATATCATCCAAATCACTGTCATTTTACCTTTCTGATCCGCTACAAGATTTCTCGGCTCAACCTTAAAACCAACCCATTTTGTGCAATCTTAGCTTTCTATCATCTTACGTATATCGATTGCCCATCTTTCAAATGGCACTCTCTCGGGAGTCACGTTGGCTACTCATGTATACTGATTATAATGCGTAATCCATTGAGAATTTCAAGAAAACAGTTGTTTTTAGATAATACTGGTGATCTATTTGGTTATTTTAGATATCATACAGGTTTTCTCAGCTTTTTGTTACTGATGAAAGACGCATCATGAAATTGTGGCTATTATTGAAACTGCCAATGGCAATGAACTTATGATCAATTTCGACTGGAAATTATGGTCAATATTCATCACAATTTCTTTGTACATATTTTTGGGTTTCATTGCATTTGATTATGTTTCCTGCACGATGGGAGAGATAAATGGTGACTGGGGATGAGATTAGTCGTGCATCCTTTTGTCATTTGGACAAAAGAATGGTGTGTAATTTTCTTGGTCAAGTCTAATTAGATTTTGATGATCGAGTGTTAACCATTTACTTGCTATATACGTACGAATGATAGTGGATTTGATTTATCCACCCAGGGTATTTTTAGGAAAGGTTGAGCTGTTATTACCAAAAATTGCCATGGTGATATTTGCATGCCATAAGTATAAGCAAAATGTCATGAATATGGGATTATGAGGGGTACTTGGTTATGATTTGTATTTATTTGCTGCTTGGACAGAGAAATGCCGGGTATTATACTGACGATGTCTGGGTTGGGCAATGTTTATTTAGAGGCTAAGATCATCATGAATATGGGATTTAGCAAAAGATAGATTGAGCTTTTTAAGGATTTGAATATTCTCGAAATTGAATATAAATTCATATTACTTTACCACTTTAAATGCGGATAGGGTTGGGCAATTCACACGACGATTCAACCTCTCTCGGTATAATAATATGCTTTTTTGTGATGGGATGGTGTAACCGGCAACTTTAACAAAATTCCTGTAAATGCACCGTATGTATACCAAAAAATGTGATAGTCTGCCAAGCAAATCCCAAGTGTAAGTATATGCAAAGCCTAGCAGTGAACATAACATCCCAGCACCTCGTTTTTGAAAAAGAACAGTCTTCTTAGACTTTCTTACTCTAAACTTTCAAAACATTCGTGGTATAAATCAACTATTGATTATAATCAAGCAAGCAAAGTAACTTTCGCTGAGACTCCCTAACACTGAGACCATCCATCTTTTAGCCAAGAAAGTAACAAAATCAAGAATGACGCACGGAGACTTTATTGTGACACGCTGAAAAGCTGCTCGAGGGCCAATAGATAATGTCACTGTGATGCGTATTGGTCAAATCAAGACGACGAATAAAAACTTGAAAGTTATCTCCAGTAATGATCTGGACTCTTATCAAAGGCGAGAGGCAAGGAGAAGGGCGAGACTTGGGGTAGAGATTTGTCTTGCCTTGGTCAGTGTCCGTCTGTGTGGGATAGCCTTTTGAGTGCTTAATTGAGTTTTAATGAGAAGTTAACAGAGTAGCGTCATCTTACTAGAAGCTGGCAAACATTATGACGTACATATTAATCGATGGTGATCAGGTGATAAGTATAAGTACTCTCAAAAGTTTTGTTTCATAGTACAACAACCGTTTGTGGGAAGATTCAAAACTTTATGATCATGTATACTCTCATTCATCTGGGTTGATTCAAGTTCAGAATATATTAATCATGGCAACCAGAATTTAACTTACTTGAGCAACCAACGTTGCGAGCGAAACCATCGCCCTTCAGCTGGGTTGTGATGTAGACCTTGTTTCTAGATATAATTGACGTCATTCGATGTTAGTGATGACGTCATCTTGCGAGGAAGTGTCTTTATCGTTCGGTCCCAGGCGTGTGATAGGTTGACCCGTACCCCTCCACCACGGTTGAGAGAAGGTTGTTCCGCTCTCACCCAGACGGCTTCCTTAACTCCACGTTCAAACCAACGATTTTCACGGTCTAAGATTTTGACATCATCCAAATCAAAATCATGTCCACTGGTTTTATTGTGTTCGTAGACCGCCGATTCTGCATCACTAACATCGGATGACGTCAATTCTATCTAGAAACAAGGTCTACATCACAACCCAGCTGAAGGGCGATGGTTTCGCTCGCAACGTTGGTTGCTCAAGTAAGTTAAATTCTGGTTGCCATGATTAATATATTCTGAACTTGAAATTCAAAACTTTAGTGATGGATTCATCTGTTAATTCGGGTATTTGCATGCTTTTTGACATGACCATCTCCCAACTTGTGCAGTCAGGTTTTGTTAACAAGACACCCTGGACAAATCGAGTTCAACAATTCTAGTTCGACATTCCTGAACTGCACATCTGGAACACCATTCTAGTATAGTTTTAGTACAATTCTGGTACAAATTTTGGAACTTGAATAATTGTACTAAACCTGCAACAGAATGATGTTCCAAATGTGCATTTCAGGAATGCTGTACTAGAATAATAATTCGATTTTCCATGGGAGCCCGTCAACAACATTGAGCTTCAGCAAACGAGTGATGACATTTCGCATTCGATCTTCATGGTCTGATATCCGCTAATTGCATCTGAAATACGAGGATGTCTGCACTGACCATTTAACAATTTGCTCACTTAAAATTACTGAACAAAACAAATGCTTGTAGTTCAAGAAATCTAGCTCTATGCTTGGGAAAAAGAAACATCATTCTGAAATGTATCCGGGAAATTTATAGGTGTGGTAAAATAGGATGCTGGGGAGTAAGAAAACAAGGTTGAACTGAATCATCATCTCAGAATACACAGATCATATTTTTGAAAGGATTATCACTACAATAATACTAGTCAATTCAAAAAGAGTTTCTTATTCAGCATCTGTATAGATTATAAAAACATCTAATACTGAGGATCAATTTCATTTGATATGATTTCATCTAGTCAGCATAGAGCCTTAATTAATGCTGTTAATAGCTTACCCATTTAGACAAGAGTAGGGAAACCTGTAACTCCATTCAGTGAAGTTTATCAATAGGAAATTTGTTCTAATAACTTTAAAAATTCATCATCAGATTCATTCAGTTTTCTTTGCGCAAAAGTGCATAGTATCCCATGAGAGCTTCCCTAAAACGCACAAAGCTGTTAAGATGTGTAGAATTATAGGTGATTTGAATGCGAGAAAATCGCGATATCTCTACTCTATCTGTAATTGTATAAATCATATATCTTACTATCAAATCATCAGCATTCATATCATCTTCATTCGTGTATAGGATTTTGTATAACATCGTAAGTTTTTCCTTTTAGAATTTTATATGATGACTTGAATTTTAATCTTAAAAGGTAAATGCATCGTTATATAGAAACAACTTGGCTGGGAGGACGGGTGGTTTTTTTTTTGTTTTTTGGTTTGATGTAGGTGGATTATCACGCCCCTCGATCAAACCCATTTTAGATGCCAAAGTGCTTTTAATAGGAAGCAAAAAGTGAAAAGGCATACAGGTAGATATATCGTATAAAAAAAACTTAATGGAAATATGAGGACTAGAGCCATGATCAATGGATATCTCAATTATTCATTGTCCACAGTTATGATCTAAAGGCTGATTAAAATTCCTATTAATTAGCCCTTGTTCATTTGGGAGATATCTTTTAGTGCTTAAGCTATATCTGAAATTTATTTTTACACTCTAACTTTTCCCGTCATGTCATGGTCAAAAAAGTATTTGTCTTTGTCTTGATCATGAACTTGTGTTACAAAACCAATTTATGTAAAGTAATTTAAATTAAATTTAAACTATGCGGATGATCCTCTTGACCGTGAACGTGAAGATATAAACCCGTTTGGATTTGTAAAATAAATACGTAACACTTCGGACAATAACTTGAACACCATGCGTGGTAATTCTTTGAAAGCCTCGGATAGCCGTAGCTATCAGCTTTCAGTAATTCCGATCTTTGAATGGTTTCGCTTTTTATATTTTGTATAATACCCACTTACGATTTCTATTTATCAAAATAAATTTAGATGTGTGCAAAATCTGACCATGCTTATTTATTATATTTATCATGAATGTAGTCACAAGATTGATCAAGTAAGTTTTATTAGAAGTCCGAACGTGAGTTTTGACTACGCTTTGTGCTATCTTATGAAGAAAGCTGTATGGTCAGTAAATCTTGAGATTCCATGGATATGGTTGAATTTGACGATCATCTATTTAACTTCGTCACAATTTGACAATACTACTTATACGGAAATTAATGTGAATCAAACTAATACGTTCAATCTGATCTCTGACCTTGAACCAACCTTCACCAGAACCACAAATTCTGCTCTTACTCCAACTCCAACTCTAATTTACTCTAACCCAATCTAACTCTAACTCTTATAACATTAACTTCAGCCAGGTGTATAACTCAAACATGGATTCGAAATAGTATGTGGCTGGGATTTGAAAGCGATGAAGAAGTGCTTTCCTAGCAGTGAAATAATTACTGTAGCTTAAAAAAAGGAAAATGAGTGAAACATTGCTATCTACCGAAGATAACAGATTTCCCACTACCATGACTACCAAATGACTGCTGTAAGTACAATATGGGCATGATATTGTATAAATACTAAGCTAAAAAGTACACATTTCAACAAATAAATTCAACCAATAATAATAAATAACATTTTCGCACCAATTTGGCAAGACTTAACGAACTTCAACTTGACCGTTTTGTTTACCTCAGCACAAAGCGTGGAAAAATTTCTGTTTCAGCCCATCGTCCACAAAATGACAAGATAACGATGATAAATCCTTGCTTTGGTCCAAGACGTACGTGATACATAATTAAGCTTCACAAATTAACCGCAATAACTTTTATTACTTTCTCTGATAAAAGCGAAATGGCAATTTTAAACTTGCTCTAAGCATGTGTCCATAATAAATCTTACCCAATAAAACATATTTAAGACACTTTCATATTATGCATAATCATGTATAAGCACCTCAATCTGACGTTAATCAGGTATCTAGAATTTTGCTTTACACGTAATAATGATATCTGTTTAAATTGATGCCTTGAGAAAAAAGATCATCGCGGTTAATTAACCAGATGCGACAAAATTGAAATCAATAATGTCCTATGAATAAAACAAAATGACCTTAATACATCTTTAAGATATTTATAAGATAATTAAAGCTTACGTAAATTGACCAGTCGTAGTAGGTGAGGAATAGGGCTGATTGCGGCACTACACGGGTGTGCATAAAAACTGCTTAAGCATTGTGGAGTCCACCGAAAGTAATTTATCGCGCATTATACTGTTTACGTTTTGTTCCCATCAAGTGAATTAATCGTATAATTTGTATAAATTGGCATGTTAAGTGACGATGAGAATATTTCACACAGTCAAGTGTTTTATTAACTATTAGTATTATTAATTTAATGGTACATTTGCAAATGTTTTATTGAATACACTTAGATATAAAACCAGAGCATGTCTCAATGTCTTAAGTCACTTCTTGTTCTGAATTTTAAGGAAACAATGTGAATCAATCATCATCATTATCAGAGTCATCATCACCAGAGTCATCATCATTATCATGATCATGATAATCAGCAACATCGTCGTCGTCGTCATCGTCATCCTCCTCATCATCGTCATCATAAAGTAGTCGTCATCGTCATGTTGATATCATCTCTTGGCAAGTCGATGCTGTCCCAATTAACTTTATATAAAATACGTCTGCATTATAAAATGGATGGTTCGATTAGGGGCACATCTTCGTTATTCTCCTCCTGATAGTTATTCTTTACTTTTTTGATTTTATGTTTCTCTTTCTGTCCTTGATCCTCCTCTGTTCCTCGTCAGAGTCTCTTTCCGCATCCTTTGTACTTATTAAGGCGTTGCCTTTTTACTTCTTGTTCTCCCATAATTTTATTGCATCTGTTTTTTGTTTTTATTTCAAAGTGAAAGTGTAATATTAAGCAACCCGCATTCTCTGTTGATTACCGTTTAAAATTTTCCCATTCAATGGCAATACTCCATTCATTTGTTTTCAAGAACGGCGCAATTCTACTAATTGATACAATACTGCACCTTGATGGAACTGTCTGGATAAAGCAAACCACAAAATTGTTATAACTTTAGAGTCTTAACCCTGATTTTGACAAAGGTTTTATACTCTTGGTCAAATTTGGGACAATAATAGTTATCGCTTTCATGCATTATTTACATCATCGATTTTTCTCATGTGAGTTATTATTAATACAACAAGAAGTGATTGATCATGTAAATATAAAATTAAAATGATAAGTCATTCTATGTTCAAAAATTCACTATCTGATCATTATCCCTTCCTTTCGCTGCCTAAGGGCGTTTTAGCGTAGTGTTTGGCGCTAAACATCCCATTTCCCTTAAGAAAACTCATGTTTTGCATCTTCTTTGTACAGATTATATGACATTAATGCTAATCACATCTATCTAGTCGGACATCTGTATAGATAATAATGTCTTACCAGTCGGACAATGAGTGACCACGTGTGGATATAGCCAAGTCATTTACCTTAAAAACTTTTAACATTATTGACTCAACACTTCCTTTGTCTCAACTTTTGGCCTGATTATCCCAAGTTTTTAAGAAACACTTTCAGCACCAATTGTCTTACAAATTGGTCTTCTAAAAGCAAAAATAACAGAGATAAAGTGAGTCACATATATATAAAACGATTGCAGGTTTTTTTAAATTTCATTATTTAAATGACCGCAGACACATCGACGACGCGTCGGGAGGAATGACTGGTGCCCAAGGGGCACGAACAGATCCAACCCAGTCCTTCCGCAAACCATCACCAAAAGATGACCATTTAATAACCCTTTAGGTATCTAAAGCAAACCACACGAAGCATTGATTCAAACCCACCGCTTTTACTTACACTACCCCAATAGTTTCCCTCGAGAATTAAGCACCCGTAAGTCAAACCCGTGAAACACCTAATATCGTGATAACAAGTGTGTTCAGGGTTGGTTTCTTAATTTAGAAGTTTCCCTAACCTAAGAGGATTTAATGACGTAGTATGTACGTCATCATGTAGCGAATGTTTAGAATAAGTTGGAGCTTTCGTGTATAAAAGATTTTTCGTTTGCTAACCTCTTATGTAATTTAACTATGCTTCTTTAAAACACAATGAAGGCTTCAAATTTAAGGGCAATCAATTCTGTTGCGTATCAATCAATACGACAAGACAAATGATTTCATCTCTGTCGAATATCCCTTCATGCAAGTTTGAGTTTATGTTTGTTGATTTTTTTCGCCCGTCCATTCTCTTCCAATAAGAAATGTATTTTTAAAAATACTTCAAATTTTTCTGAAATACATGTACACATCTCATCTATAACTTATAACTAAAAACTCGTTAAAAGTCCCCCCCCCCTCCCCAAGAAAAAAAAATACCGTATGACCTTTATTTCACTGTTCGTATTAAATCAACTTTATAACCTATTTGTCACACAAAACATATTCCGAGATGATAAATACAGGCAATTTAGTACCAGTGCAATGTTTATGCCTATTTAAATGTGTGCAATGCTTCCTTATGGCATTTCGCTTGGAGAAATTGTAACGAATTTGTTATTCCGAAACAAGAAACCGCTATAACAATGAAGTAAATTCTTAATAATATTATTGACTGAAATAAGTTTCAGTAATTTACGCATCAACGTTTGCAATCATCATGTGAACATCCAATACACAAGTTTCAGCTCGAGTTTGCTTAAGGGGGTAACATCATAGGCTGGTCATCCTGCACCGTCCGTCCGGCCTGCACGATTTGGTTTATTTAGATATAGGGGCGCTCTACACGGAGTGCTGATCCAGATGCAAACGCATCTCGGAGATGCGCATCTCCGAGATGCGCATCTCCGTAAACCGCTTTCACGTACGCGTGCACTGAGTGCTGTGCAGCAGATCCGGATCTGACGCCCGTGTAGCCACAGTCTTGCTGCAAAGCGGTTTACGGAGATGCGTTTTCATCTGGATTTGCACTCCCGTGTAGAGCGCCCCATAGTCAACCATTATTTCAGCTGGTCAGGGAATTGTGTTCAAAGTAGTTTGTTTTCAAGCTCTCATATCCTCTTCCATCATTCTGAGACAGTTTAATATCTATCAGCGTCGTTTTTCCTGCTGCTTTCCCCCTAAAACTGACCAGTCCACTAGTCTGGACATACGAACTTATTTTCGATTTATTGGCCACTTCAGGACATGAAAAACACTTCGAATTGATTTGTTTAATCATTTCTGAGAAATTAAAATTGTACAAAGTGTCTCTTTTATACTTTTGTTGGCACAAAAAGTTCATTTTGGATTTACATCATTTTATCTCTACAACGGCAATTGCAATAAGAATTTGTCTCACGTGGAGTCACATTCAGTACAACATATACTCTAGCTTATATTCATTATAACAAAGAAGAATGATTCGTTAAAATATAATTAGAGATTTCGAGCAGATAGCAAGTTTTTTGAAAATCTGTTTTTAAAATAAGATCACCACTACTGAACTTTCAAGTTTTAAAAATCCTTTCATAATCGATCTTTTTTACACAATCAATTTTTAATTCCTTTAATATTATATTGGACCAAGCTTATTCCAAGATATTTCGTGTTACTTTAATTATTTCCAAAGAAGAAAGAACTTTAAGACAACGGCTAAACTCATTTACTATAGCAATTGCTAAAACCTTTCGTCTTGAACAAACAAGATATCACTTTTAAATCTAGATTTAAATTTGATGTCACTTTAAACTGGACTTAAATCTGAATGTCGCTTGCTCTTATGTACCTATACAGAATAACATAATGCCCTTTAAAAAGCTAAATCTTGTACAAGATTAATGTTTGTCCAGTTAGTCTTGATCGATGACGGAAATCAACTCTGTCCAAGACGCGTCTTGGCCAAAGAACACAGGGGATTAAAGGATGGCAGTGACCATACCACCACAGGAAAGAGATAATCTCAAGACATGCAAACTTTGTGATGAAGTGCGCATAGGGAAGTGAGCGGGTGTCATGGGTAGAAATCTACCGTTGTAACCGGGGAAGGCTGTGTGTTCTTGACAGAACTTTGGTATTATATATTTTTTTGAAGGGGAGTTTATTTTAATCTGCATAGTGTTAATTTTTACAAGTTTTCTGTACTTTGTTACGAAGTGTTCTTATAAAGTTCAACGTGTCTATGACATTGCAATACCACGTGAATCAAAAATGTGCAAGCATAAAATTGGACGTTATCCTTGATCTGCTTACTCAACATTATATTTATAATGTGCATACTTTCTTCTATGTTCCAAAAACCCGAATTTGATAAAAAAAAAGAAGCGTATATATAAATTTTCACTATGAATACTGTTTTACATATTTTGTTCTTCCCATCACGCATTGCGAGATTGTTTTATAGAAAAATATGAGAGTATAGTTTCTGATAAAATGACCCTAAATCGAAGTAAATATTTGTAATCCGTGAAAATATCATTTTCATATGTGCAAATTCCATTGAACAGCTTCGAAACATGTTCTAACCACAGGAAGCAACATAATTTGGCGAAAACTTTGTTCGAATTGGATGACAAATGATGATAATGTTATTGTCGTTTGTACGTATCGCTATAGCGCTCGGCGAAACTGAATAATTCATTGCCCTGTTCATTACCATGATTGCCGTGCACATGAAATGATGACGCTTTTGGCCAGCTGACAGCTGACAGCTGACCAGCTAAAGCAATATGACCAATTCCATTGGATATTAGAGGAGGAGGAGGATCACAATGACAATAGGCCTATTATTGTTCTGCAAAGGGGGCTGCATCCATGTTTTACCACCAAGTTTGTGATTCACCAGTGCTATGCCAGAAATTATTTTCAATTTAATTTCATTTAATTCAATTTTACTGTATTTCATTTCACTATGTATTTTAGAATTATAATGTTTGCATTTAACCATTTTCCATAATTTAACCGAACGGTTCAACTTGGAAACATCGACGCAACCAACCAACTAAAGAGGCAATACACTTACAACATCGCAAATTAAATTTTCATTTCCCAAGTTTTGATCAGTCTCTCTTTTTGGGGAAGCGGGTTAGCGTAGCGGTAATTTCCTCGCTTTGCACCACTGAGTCCCGGGTTCGATTCCCGGTCCCGGCGCTGTATGTGCATTTGGTTTGGAGGAGGAGTTTTGATCGGTCTCTCTTTTTGGGGAAACGGGTTAGCGTAGCGGTAATTTCCTCGCTTGGCACCACTTAGTCCCGGTGTAGCAGGAACGTAAGTCCCCCGTACATATTGTCCGGGTTGTACAGGAAAGTACAGGCTAACATCTCTCATGCAACATTAGTTTCACGCTTTATTTCGTTATGGTCTATGGAAGGCGGACTACCAGTTCA
Organism: Ophiothrix spiculata; assembly: GCA_000969725.1. Classification (NCBI taxonomy): domain Eukaryota; kingdom Metazoa; phylum Echinodermata; class Ophiuroidea; order Amphilepidida; family Ophiotrichidae; genus Ophiothrix; species Ophiothrix spiculata. Next base: position 3,252 of record JXSR01S026409.1, on the reverse strand, counting down.
GGGGGACTACGATTACTTTCACACCGGGTTCGATTCCCGGTTCCGGCGCCAAATGTGCATTTGGTTTTCAGTCCATGCTCGCTTCCGCAGGTTCTTCTCCGGGTACTCCGGTCTTCCTCCTGCATTCAAAACTGATTTAATTAAAGCAAGATCTTGGACCCCAATGGATATAAGCTTCATTAGAGGCTTTCTTGGGTTATCCTTGGCAATAAGCCTAAAGAATTCTTTCTTTCCTTTCTTTCTTTCTTTTTGTCACTAGATCACACAGAAAAGCCCGATTGTAATGCTAAGTATACCAAAGAAAATAACACAAAACTGTTTCTTTCATCGCTTAAAAATATCCTCACAGAAAATCGCATATGACACTTAGCTGTAAAAATAACTTGCGTGATCGAAATTTCTGATTGAAAAAATCAATCGACAGGGATATTACCTAACACGATGACAAGTCTATTGACCATTTGACAGCTAATTGGTCAGTTGAACATGATGGTCAACATGGTCAAACTGTCGTTAGATGTCACATTACGGGTAATTTTATTTCTAACATTGTACGATCATGTTTTCGTCATGGCTCAAATAATTTTTCACCACAAGACAAAGTGCTTGGTGTCGATTTCATCATGACATGTCTAGTTTTATCAATCAAAGAATTCCGAGTCCATTTGTGAAAATATTAAATACGGTATGAACTTTTAGAGTAAACTTTAAAAAATGCACATATAATACTGAGACATCGTTCCATAACAACATTCGAAACTAGACATACCTTCCATGACTCTGAAGCTTCTCGCATTGAACCTAAAGTTAGATTATTTCGTCTCTATGAAAGTGATGTAATCAAAGTGACCATTATTTTAGAACTCTAATTTAACCAAACTATCACTTTGATAAGATGTCTATAGGAAAATAAGTAGAGCTTTAACACTTGTACGGACATTCTTAATCTTTTCATTAGAATAATTTACAGAACGTGGAAAACTAAGGTTATCATTTGGTTATACGGCTTGCTGTCTTCAGTAGATTACAATGCTATATCAACAAAGACCGTGTAAAATCCTTTATAACGATTTGTAGTGACCGAGTCTGCGAATAGCTACGCCGAATTTGAAAATGGGCGAAAAAGGCTGTGAACCAGACCGGGATGAGTTACACTGACTTTGAAAATTGACAAGAGAAGTGACATGTTGTCTATTGAATATGTCTATGCAATAAAGTACGCTGATTTCAGAATTGATCGCAATTGGTCGTGAGTTAGGGCGAAATCATACTCGGCCTCCAAACAAAATTTTTCCTACCAAAAATTTGGTCGTGACGTCACCAAATATTTGCCATCGAACTTAAAGTATGAACGGATAGCAAACATTTGGTCCAATGTATAATATATGGCAATTCAATAGCATTAGCAATCTAGCGCAGAATTTTCTTTGGTCTCAACTCGGTGTTGAAGTTATTTTGTTTGGAGTCACTCGTCATTTTGACGTCACGACCAAATGTTTGGTAGCGAAAATTTTGTTTGGAGGCCGAGTATGTTTTCGGCCTAATTACGCGCCGATTTTTGAGAAAATTAACGAGTTCTGGTAGACTTTCAAAGTCGCTCTGGTCATAGACCATTTGGTAACATAACTGCACCGTAATCCAACGGCGATAAACAAAACTCATGCAGGCACGGTCTATAAAAACTCATTGACTTGCAAATGTCATCGTCAACACTCTCTCTTAAGGCTCTGTCACACATCACGAAACGTACGAATAACGAACTAATAACGTACACTGGTTTGGTCATTGAAATACATGTATATCGATTACCAAACAGTGTACGTTATTAGTACGTTATTCGCACGGTACGGTGATGTGTGACAGAGCCTTTACAAACGGCATCAGTATTATCTACATTTTAATGGACATCGTATCATCCAAATCACTGTCATTTTACCTTTCTGATCCGCTACAAGATCTCTCGGCTCAACCTTAAAACCAACCCATTTTGTGCAATCTCAGCTCTCTATCATCTTACGTATATCGATTGCCCATCTTTCAAATGGCACTCTCTCGGGAGTCACAATGGCTACTCATGCATACTGATTATAATGCGTAATTCATTGAGAATTTCAAGAAAACAGTTGTTTTTAGATAATACCGATGATCTATTTGGTTATTTTAGATATCATACAGATTTACTCAGCTTTTTGTCACTCATGGAAGTCCGAATATTTTACTTTGATATACATAGAAAGATGTGTCATGAAATTGTGGCCATTATCAAACTACCAATGGCAATGAACTTTTGATCAATTTCAACTGGACATTATGGTCCATATTCATCACAATTCTTTGTACATATCTGTACACTGTTTTTGGTTAATTGCATTGTGATTATGTTTCTTGCACGATGGGAGAGATAAATGGTGACTGGGGATGAGATTAGTAGTGTATCCTTTGTCATTTGGACAAAAGAAAGGTGCGTAATTTTCTTGGTCAAGTCTAATTAGATTTTGATGATCGAGTGTTAACCATTCACTTGCTGAAATACATACGAATGATATTTCAAGTGAATTTTAATTTAGCCACCCAGGGACTTTTTAGGGAAGGTTTAGCTGTTATTATTAGAAATTGCCAGCCATACGTATAGCAAAATCCATATTTTGTAATGAATATGGGATTACGAGGGGTACTTGACGCTATGACCCCACCGTAGGTCAATGTGCGCAGTACGATTAAATACTTTCTTGGGTCAGCAGCTTATTTTTGGCATAGTATTATGTATTGCCGTGTATGGATATTACCTCTAATATCTTGGTCAAAAAAGATCGCCTGGCGATTACGACCGTGTATATATGTAGATATATTGTATAAGTATCAATTTCAGTCGTTGTTTTGTGAATCAAAATTCTACTATGGTTTTAATGGTCAATTTTGTGGAAAAATTATGAATTCATGACGTAGCATTCATGATTTAGTATTATTTCGCCCTTCCCATGTAGCCCTTCGGTGAAGTGCCACTATAATACTCTGTTTTACGTTCAATTTTATAGGTCACATTAGACACTCTATACAGTGCAGATTGAATTCTGGGTTCTGATTTCACCGCTGATGTGGCTCAGTGCCCCGGCTCAGTTTACACTGTTGTTTATACTATTGCTGATATACATAAGTAATTTTGGGCAATAACTCCTGTGACCTACTGAGTGGTTTGCGTGATGGACACTAAGGACAAATTTGATATCGTGTTCATCAGCGCAGTTTGAGACT
>JXSR01S026402.1:128861-144993 GCA_000969725.1 Ophiothrix spiculata | reverse complement strand
GGAAGTGCAAAAGAAATTGTGCACTCCCGCTATCGCGAAAATAGCTCCGCTTTGTAATTCCGCTCGCGGTAATGCAAGAAATTATGTGCATTCCCGCTACCCATACATTTTGTTATTAACGTCTCTGATCATGATTATCATGGAAAAAAGTTTAATATTTGACACATGATCCTTTTATTCAAACACGCGGAAATGTAAACATCGCTTCGTAATTCCGCTAGCAGGTAAAACAATTCCTGGGAACAAGCCTACATTCGACACGCGGGAATACTAACCCTGGCCCGCTTCGTAACACCAGAAATTGTCGAGTGTGCATTCCCGCTAACCTCAATTTTAATGATCTATTCCTTTTATCTTGGGATTGGTTTTCACAGAATGCGATTTTGTTTTCAAACTTGTGGTAATTAATAGTCTCATGCCTAACTTTTTGAGCATGACACATCGGGTTGAATTCATATCTTGTTGCTATTAACGACTTTTCAAACAAATAATTGACCTTTTGACCATTTTATATAGGCCTACTTCTGAATCAATTCTTGAGAAACTATAGAAGCTCACCCACAATATAATCATGATTAATCATGTTAATATTTAGAACTACATGTCACATCTCCGTATCTGATATATCGATTGGATGTTTTTGAAAGTTTATTGACATTGACAATGATGGCGGCATGAAAACTTGACATAGCCCTAATCATGGAAAAAAGATCTCTTTTTCCATGCTCTAATCGATGCATGTGTAAATTGCCGATTAATAGGCCTACTTTCAACAAAAGGATTATCTTGGAGGTGCGATCAACACAGCCTAATTTCATGTGATTAATAACCAGTTTGAATTGGCCAAATCCTGCTATTGTTCCTTTAAATTGATTGGTGTAATAAACAACAAAAACGTCCTTGGATTTACGAACAATGGAAGATTTAAAATGTCAATTAGGCTATAGGCATATTATAAAATCTCACATAATTTGAATCGACGCAAATGAGGGTCTATAGGCCCTAAGTAAAGCACGGTTAAAAAGGAGATATACCTTTAAAATAAAGTGAATTAAATTACAAAATAATTTGTTGATACCGTCCGTATATTCATTTTAGGTGGGAGGAATGTTTAACCGCTAGAGGAAATGCACAGAGAATTTAACATCTCCGGTAGCGGAGATGCGAAGAGGAGCCGACATTGTCAAGTTCCGCTTCGCGGAAGCGCAAACGGATATGTGCAGTACCGCTTAAAATGAAGTAGAAACTTTGTTTATACGTTAGCGGAGATGCAAAACGATAGTTGCATCCCCGCTAGCGGAAATACGAAGCGTAGCAGACACATCCGCTTAGACGGGATTGCACAGAAAAACGCGCATTTCCACTTGCGGAGACATAAGCCAGAGAATGTATTTTTCTAATCATCAATCAAAGAAAATGCACAGAAAACTTTGCATCTCCGCTAGGGGAAATACTAAGTGGAGTGGGCACTTCCGCTTAGCGGCAATGCAAACAGATTTGTGCATTACCGCTAAAACTGTAGGGGAAATTTTTAAACTTATAGCGGAAATGCACAGAAAACTTTGCATCTCCCCTAGCGGAGATACGAAGCGGACCCAACATTTCCGCTTCGCGGAAGTGCAAACGGACATGTGCAGTACCGCGAAGCGGTACTGCAAATTTTGCTGTTCCAAAAATAGTTCACATCAGTAAACATTTCATACCAGGCTAACCAAGCTGAATCAACATCTGAATAACTACAAACTTCCCAATCTTGACTTTTCAGTGAATTGATAAACTTAGTTTGATTAAAACATTTGAAAGAGCGAGACTTAGTTATTTTAGGAGGAGCTCTTATTTTCTTAGTTTTACGAACAACATAAATTAGAGAATGATCACTTAGACCTAAATGGTGAACTCCACTTGAAGTAATTTTTTCTGTTTGTGAAACAAATGCAAGATCTAAAATAGATCTTGTTTCCTTAGTTATTCTAGTGGGTTCGTTAATCAATTGAATTAAATTTGAATTCCTTGCTAACAAATCAACTTTCTTGGAAAGATCACGTTTATGCAAGTCGAGATTGAAATCACCTACTACAATTGTTTCATTATAATTAGCAGCTACATTTTGTAGTAAGAGATCAATTTTAGTTAAATAATCAGCATTAGAATCTGGCTTTCTATATACAGTACCTAGGATAATCGGTTTAGTACTAGGAAGATTAATTTCAGTGAAGAGAGCTTCAACTTCATTGTCAATATCAATTTTTATATCTTCATTAAAATCAATACCCTCTCTAATATATATTGCAATTCCGCCATGCTCCTGCCTGTTATCTCTATCTTTTCTACATAAATTATACCCATCAATCATTATTTCATTATCATCAATGTCAGGTGTTAACCATGATTCTGTTATACACAAAATATCAATAGCATTTTCATGAAGAAATATAGTAAGATAATCAGTTTTAAATCTTAGACTCTGAATATTGACATGACCAAATTTAAACCACAGCCTAATCTACATTTCAAATCAATAAATTGATCACCAAATGGCAGTTGCGCTGAAGCTTCATTTTTTACGTTGGTAATTCCTATCCCGAATTTATCTAGAATCCCTGATAGCAGTAGATTATCAGTGTCGCTCATCTGTTGTACTTATTTGTTACAGATTGTGACCAACACCTAACCATATCGCCCTCGGCACCAGAAACAGTTGAATCCGAGAATTACGGCATCTCCAACTATCCACACTTTACGTACTGTGACATCTATGTTAGAACCGATCCGGTAGAGAAGATTGTCTTCAGTATTGATGACTTTATTATGGAGGCAGATTGTGAATTGCATAAGGATTATGTCGTAGTAAGTTTGAAAAATTGATGTCTTTTCCCAGGGGTGGGGGAAACACTTAAAAAAAATTTCTGGATGGATTTTGAGGTCCTTTTGTGAGCCGATACTTAGGATTGCTTCATATGAGGACCCCTGAAGAATAAATTCCTGAAATTTTGCTTTGAAATGCAATTGATTTTATTTAAGGGGCCTGTCAATCCCGGCCGTTTGTTCTAAAGCAGGATTGCATTTTCTGATACTTCAGCATGTTACCTTTTATTACAGACAATAATATACTACAAAACTAAACTTTTAAACTTATTTATACATAAAATTAAAAGATTATTTTGACATTTTACAGTAAAAAAAACATGTGGCTGTTGGCGGGAAAATACAGGCATAGATACGCGTCCTCTATTTTGCGTTTAGCTTGCGTGTTTTGATGTGCGTGCCTTTTTGCGCGGCAACAAGTACTGCGTGCGCGGTTGAACGCGTAGCGTTATGTTCTTGCATGAGCACATTTGTTAAAATCCCGCAATAAACTTGACAATGTTGTAAACAAAGACTAAATAATTGAACATTGGTATTTTAGATTTCTTTCAATATTTACAAAATAAGGAGCTTAAAATTGGATCTGAAAGTTGAGCACAATACTTACCAATAAAATCAATTACATAAAGAGTTTTCATGTCCGATACTCAAGGTTTAGACCTCAAAATTTTTGGGTTTTAGGTCAAAATGTGCGATTTCTTCGTTAAACATGGGATTTCTCCTTTTCAGTTTTGATGAGAAAACATCAATTTTTCGGGAAACGTAACTAAAAAAACTAAAAAGTACAAGGAAAGCTTTTTCAACCATTATGTACAGCATATCAAAATCTAGGATCGCTTTTCTCTTTTTTAATTTAAGGTCCTAAAATCAAAGATATTCATTAGTTTCTATCAAAATTGTTGCAGATAAATGTCGGAAACAGCACCTTTAACACGGTTTTCATTATATTTCTAAAAATTTGGCTTTATTTGAAAAAATAAAAAATGCGATCCTAGATAATTTTGTGCAGTTACCAAAAAACGATATGTGATAAAATGGCAGTAACCATTTTTTTAGTTACTTTTCCCGAAAAATGTTTAAGCAAAATCACTGTTTTTGCTATTTTTTCCAAATATGGTCATTTTTGAACAAAACCAATAGCATAAGCAGATTCCTTGTCAAATTTCCTTTCTAGAAATGTACACTTTTCCTTACTGTTATTAATTTTTTTAGACTTACAAGCCAAAAAAGAAAGTCAAAATATCAGCCTTAACAGGCCCCTTAAAGCATATTGTGTTTCAAAGATCAAATGATTTACAATAGTTTTATAATAAATGCTGAAATTATACAGGATTCATCATAAAAACATGCATATACAAATGTTAAAACAATCAATTGAAAAATAAACAATATGGCATATAAACTGAACTCATCATTGCACTAGATCAGAAAGAAATTATTATTTATGAACTTAACTACCGAAGAGAAGGGTTATGAACTAAAGACTTAAGTTTGAAATCTCCCTGGCCCCATCGGTTTCGAATAATGAAATAGTTTGTTTTAGCCAATGTGCAATGTTTTATCATTTTGTTAGTTTCTTACCACAGAATGATCATCCATTTTTTACCAATTTAGATAATTTTTAAGTGGGAGTAAAAGCAAATAATATTTCATTCATACAGATTGAAGATGTAACTACCGACTACTCTGAACAGTTTTGTGGTAAGCAGGATGACGTTGAATGGACCACTGAAGCTAACGCAGCAATCCTGCGTTTCCGTACCGATGGCAGCATCAACTATGCTGGTTTCCAAGCAGATGTGAAAACAGAGAATAGGGACCTGGAAGGTGAGACTGAGCTTCAATAGCTGTGTAATTACCAGTTCAGTTTGGGAAAGGTCTTAATTCATTTACGTAAATGAATCTATTTACCGCAAAGGAATTCCTTTACTGTACAGTAAATGAATTCATTCACTCTTTACTTTAAATCAACTTTTGGAGCAACTTATGAAAATCTGAGAACAGTTTAAAGCATTTTCATATTGAATGGGACCAATTTTTAAAATTTGGTAATGAAATTTTGAATTCTACCTTCCAATTTCTTTCTGTTTTGTTGAAAAATTTGTAAAAATTTTTGGCTTTTGGCAACTAAAATAGAACTGGACCCATTCAACAAGAAAATGCTTTAAAATGTTCTCCCGATTTTCATAGATTGCTCTAAAAATTTAAAGTTTAAATGAATTCATATATTGTACAGTAAAGGAATTCCTTTACGGTAAATGATTTAAGACCTTTCCCGAACTGACTTGATTACCTGATTAAATGTAATTGTTATTTGTATAATATGGGATTATGTCATCATGAGTGCAAGAAAATCATATCTGCAATAGCTGCCATTTTTCATAAATTTGGATTGCTTACTATGTCTATATGGGAGAGAAAAATTAGGGATTATTTTTCATTCTAGTGGCAAGGTATTGAATAAATATAACAAATGACAGCCATTGCAGATAAAACTTTCTTGCACTCACATGATAAAGTGATATTACAGATTATGCATTCCAGACAACATACACAACATGTGTGGTGCTGGGCCACCATGAAGCTTATTTGGGGAATTCATGCAAGCAGGTCCGCCATTCCACATCAATTTCTGACAAATACTAAATAATGACTTAGTTTATCAAATCCAAAGGTGCCATGTTAAGATGCATCATTTGTATGCTATGCACATATTTCATTGTCTAAACAATTTTTTGGTTAGTTTTGGTAATCAAACCCAGCTTGAAACCAGCTGAAACCAATTAACCCCAAACTGCTCTCTATGGTGATTCAAAATGGCGACCTACTTTGGAATCACCCTCATTAAATCTATTAGCAAGACACTATTCTTAAGATATCCCCGTTGTTTTTCAGACTGTTCAGCACTAACACGCTGGCCTTTTGGTAATCTAACCAACCTTCATTATCCATCAAGTCCAAAGGACTTCAGACACCAAGGATGCCATGTTCTTGTACACGCCCATCCAGATGACAGGGTTACATTCACCTTCCATGAATTTGTATTGGAGACGGACAAAGGCCCAGAGCTAGTGGTATGTGTACCATTTGTCAGTAATTAATATGTTCTCATTGTTTAATTGCTGGGGGTATTGCTAAGCCATTTTGGAGTGTTACGCAAGAACTTTATTCTAGCTTTAAATGCTTATATGTTGGTGCTTGTGAATGCAACCACAAAAATATTTTCATTAATACCATTTCATATGCTTGGGTTACTGCAACTGCTGGACTTGATGAAATCTCTATTTTGGTGTTATATATATTTGTTTAGTACATCTAAATATGCAATATGGTGTTATATTGTGTATGAAACCACTGGTATCCTGGGTGGCATAATTTCAATGGGGTTCCGTTGTGTAGTGGTTAGCAATCTCGCCTTGCATGCAATGGAATTTAATTCCCGGTGAGGACCACCTTGCCGGAATGGAATCCCAGAATCTTTGCCCAAGAAGTTGGAAGCTTCGGGACTTCTATAGGTAAATTACACGTGTGACTTTATCATGGAGGAAGATGATTAATCATAAGACGGCAACTCTCCCCATCTTGCCAGGAGACTCCATATGAATGCTTGATCTTATTTTTGTTTAACCAAGCATATTTGACAATATCATTCCTGCTTTTTTTTTAAATAGCTTTTGACATAAGTACACAAAATTTATAAAATCAAAATGGTCTTTACTACCTGAATTTGAATTTTGGCAACTCTTCATTATTAAAATGGTCTTCAGCAATAAAGAATTATATAATAAATTCATACAATCTTAATTTTATGATATAAACTGCTCAGTAGAAGCAAACTATATTTGTATACATTTTATTTTGACTTCAGATTATTGACAATTTTGGCAACGAAGTGCTGACACCATTATCAGGTCAGCTTTATCCGTTCTCTTGGACGTCTGCTAGCAATGAGCTATCTCTGTGGTACTACCCACAACCATTCAAGTCCTATTTGCTGTACTCGGCAAACCATAGACGTCTGGAACAACCACTACCCGCAGGTGAGAAAAAGCTACAAGTTGCCGCATAAACCTACCCTTAATGTCATATATGATTGGTGACTTTCAAATTCAAATACGCAATCTTAAAATGCAAAAATATTGAAAATGGAGCATACACTAACTTGTGTTCACTAACCTGTTCATCATAACCTCATCTTATGACTCCTTTTAATATTTGAAATTTTCAAAGATAATAAATTCTGATAAAGGAAATCAATAGGGAAAATATGGATCCACTGAGAAACAATTCCAGAAACTTGTGTTAGTGAGGCCAGTATTACAGCTCTACCATGGATCATTTTCGCCTGAATACCCACGATAAGAGCAAAATCCAAATTCACATTTTTGGCTTGGAATGTGCCATACTGTTTCATACCCACACTGAGCCATTAAGATCATTTAGCCTTGGACGATTTATCACAACATAGTGCTTGTACAGTAAGCAATCAAGACTCTGCTACGAGATCCATAGCATATCCCTTTTATTCTACATCATTGTGGACTGGTGTTTTGTATTGTGTAAGAGACTAGCAAAGATTGATTAGGACCAAATCACTGCGTATTAATATATTTTGTGCATGAATCTTTCATGATTTTGGTATTATTTGGGGCTAAATTTGTTGCTACAACATGAACAAATAAAAATGTGAAAGTGTATGCCCTTCAGAAGAGAAACTTCTAAACCGAATTTCGTGCTATATAAGACTTTTGTACGAGACAATGTCTGTATACAGCAATTGTTAGGCAATGTTTAATTGATACCATTCAAATCGTCGGTCACATCACATACTGTTCTATATGACGAAAATCGCATTTGAAAATTCGTACACAGACTTTGCGTCATAGAAGAGCCTTTGCACCTTAAATTGTCTTCTGATACTGATCTTTTTTAAAAGAAAAGACTTATTGTGTTTAAGTTCAAATAAAATACTACTTAAAACCCTATTTATTATAGCTTTGAACTTATAGATCTCTATGTGAAAACACATTTTACATTTAGCGATCTTTTGGTATAGTAATTGAATACGTCAACATGTTCTATATGATATAGATCTGTATGTGAAAAAAAGTTTCATCGTGAAGTTGAAATAGCGCACCATATAGATCTGTTTGTGATGTGTTGTTTACGCTATACTTTAGTACGTAATTTTTGCATATAGCGCAGTTTGTGAAACGACAAATTTAAATAGAATGTATATAGACCAAAAATTATTAATTATTTCTTGTTATGAAGAAATCATCAATATATCAATCCAGACAAATTTCTCAAAACAGTCAAAAATGTCATATAGAACGGTATGTGATGCAACCGACGAAATACTTTTGTATTTGTAAACACTAACATGGTCTTCCCATAACAACACTGCTCTCTAGATTGCTTGGAATTCTTCGATGCCGAGTTTTCTGGCAAGTTTGACTGGCCATTCCTAGCTATGCCGACCGGTAGTCAGAACTGTTATACGATCATTCGCACCAATCCCGTATTGAATCGACGAGTGACGTTAACGTTTGGTAATATGGTGCTGCAGCTGACGGAATGCGACGCTTATTTGCAGGTAGGTAACGAATCATTGATGCATCCCGCTTATTTTTTATTGCACGAGAGTGACTTTAGCTGCCCCAGCATGATGAAAATATGTGGACTCATCAGATGCAGAGTTGTTGATTTGGAATGAACAAATCTGTAGCGTGTTTAAGTGCCTTTCAACAACTCACTGTATCTTCTTATACAGGAGCGTACCGTTGTTGATTCATGATGAATCCACAGTTGATATTCAAATTAGCGCGTCACGCATGGCACGACGTTTACGGAAGTGCGTTTCTTCAGTACACAAAAGTCAGTGCACTGATCATCGCGCATCGGGTACATACGAGCAAAAGCCTGGTGCTTGGGAAAAATTGATAACGTCAAAGTAGCAAACATTCATAAATTAGCACTTTGCTTCAGATATGCTAAATAATTTTTATGAAAATGAGTAGGCCTAGGGCTATCTGTTAAATGGAAAACATGTAGAATTTAATTCATAGGTTTTCAGGAAGATTTTCGTTGCTGAAAGGTATTCAAACACGCCACAGAGTTGTTCATTGCGAGTCAACAACTCTGCATCTGATGCGTCTGCGTATTTTTATCACGCTCGTGTGGCTAAAGCCACCCTCCTGCGATAAAAATATGTCATCAGTCACACTATACAACAAGTGAGCAGCTCTTTGGTACAAGCAAAAGTGGTAAGAAATCAGATTTCGAACTGTAGGAAGAAACTGATATGTTCAACTCAAATTAAATTGATACACATTTGCATGGAATTGCACAGCACACTACACGATATGCAGGCAGCATCTAAAGAAGATTAATGAATGCGCAAAAGTTGGCAACTGTCTAATTAGATGACTAATTAGATGCGTATTTAACACGGAGTGTATGAATCATCAGATAAATAATAGACCATTCCTATAATTGACATACTTACGCCGTTGATGGGGTAAATCCACAGAATCGAACGGGGAATCGGAACTCAGGAGGCGGCCAAGTAGGGTCATATCATACTTGGCCTCGTTCTGAGTTTCGATTCTCCGTCCGATTCTGTGGATTTACGGTGGGAGTATGTCAATTATAGGAATGGTCTATAGGTTAGTTAAGAACACTAGAAAGAGTAGTGTTTTGTAAGTATGGACCCTGCAGTTGTTGTTTTTTTGATTCCACATTTGATTGGTTTATCTTCCTTAAGCTAGTAATTGACAAAAATTTAGCTCCAACTTCCATTGCATGAGTTTGTGAAGTGCCAGATGCTAATGCTATTGTGCTAGTCTCCATATATCAAGAATCCATGTAATCTTTTCAATTTCCTAGGTCCTTGATTCTACCACTCTGAGAAGTGACATGTACTGTACAACATCACCGGTATCATTTACGTGGACATCGGATACTAATGAGGTAAGCTTCAAGTCTAGTAAAGATAATAGAATTGTAAGGTCTTATTTTCCATTAAGATTAAAGCACTTTCTGCCTTCAATATGCTGCTCTTAAATATAAAAAGTTTTATACAAGCAATTGATTCTTATCAGGGCGGTCACCTTTGTTTTTGGCGGATATTTTATTTTGAATCGCCCATGTCATAATACGAAATATGTATAGAGCAATAGACATTTACTATCTGATAATTATTCCAAAATTTTAGAACATGAAAAAAATTGCGTTTTCAAGATACACTACTTTTTGTAAAATGGCATTTTACATAGAAGTCAATGGGCAAATGGTTATAGAGAGCGCTATAACCCTCTATTTTTAGCCATTTTTAGACCTATTTTTGCCTCTAGCAAACAAACGCAATTTTTTGATTGCATGAAATTTACAGGATACTTCCTCCATGCATAGAGCTACCTTGTCATGGTTGTATCTTTTTATGACTTGGGCTAGTTTATTAAATGTCTTATATTTACCTGCTTAAGAAACAAGGGTGCCGGTATCAATCACAGCCAACAGACATAATTAGACTGTATAAACCCCAGCTCAAGGCTCAGAATGTATAGGGAGCAGTTATTGGCATGGTCTGATATTAAATAGATTTATGCTGGTCAAACATTTCAAAAAAATTCTATGGAACATCATTAACAGGTTATAGGGGTGCCATGAGTGTACTGGTGAGCGATCTTGCCTTGCTCACAATTGGACCGGGTTCAATTCCAGGGAAGGTCGCCTTGCCGGAATGAAATCTCAGAATCTTTGCCAAGATGTCTTTGTCTGACTTGGTGGGAGCATTGGGTCAGATATTCAATCTTCTTCACCCTTACATGAAGTATTTAGAGATGGGTCAATATTTCATGAAATATCGTCGTCCTTCGGAGGGGACGTAAAGCTGTCAGTTCCATGTACAGAAGAGTCGGTATCGTAAAGAGTAGGTTACTTTACCCCCGACTGTTCCCAACCCCATTTCAGCCATTCAGGACTTCAAAATCCTGAATGGCTGCTAATATTAGTCGGTCAATTCAATTCTTCAATTTATGATGACTGCTAGAAGTTATAAACTATATCAGCAGTAAGTGGATTTTGAAGTCCTGAATGGCTGAAATGGGGTTCATATCATATCAAAATGAAAAAAAAAATGATATGATATGAACCCCATTTCAGCCATTCAGGACTTCAAAATCCACTTACTGCTGATATAGTTTATAACTTCTAGCAGTCATCATAAATTGAAGAATTGAATTGACCGACTAATATTAGCAATAAGAATTTACATATAATAATATACACCATTTATGAAGCGTCTTTCAAACTGGTTCAAAGCGTTGGTGGCTGTTATTACACTGCCATCTGGAAGCCATCGCATTCATTTCACTTCAACAAGGCATCGCCGGCCAAGTACATGACCTATCTGCACTTAGATTGGGGCGCCGTAGTGTAGTGGTTAGCAATCTCGCCTTGCACGCATTGGGCCCGGGTTCGATTCCCGGTGAGGGTTGCCTTGCCGGAATGGAATCTCTGAATCTTTGCTAAGATGTTTGTCTGACTTGGTGGGAGCATTGGGTCAGATATTCGATCTTCTCCGCCCCTTGCATGAGGTATTTAGAGTTGGGTGAATATTTCATGAGAGATTGTCGTCCTTTGGAGGGGACGTAAAGCCGTCGGTCCCATGTACAGAAGAGTCATACCTGTACATGCAGTCGCAGTCAGTATCGTGAAGAGTAGGGTATTCTACCCCTGATTGTTCCCAACCCCGTTCTGGTCATTGTACCGGGGTACCCCTTGTAGAGTGTTTATCACTGTTGGATATACCCGTGAGGAGCACGCCTCTAAAGTGTAATAAAAAAAAATAAATAAATAAATAAAAAAAAAGAAAAAAAAAAAAAAAAAGATTGTAATGTTTCCCATAACAGGTTCCCAATAACGCTTGGGTTGACGAAGCAAGGAGGATTGAATATCTTGCCAGAACATAACCTGTTGGCTGTAGTGGGGCTCGAACTCACGACCTACTGATTCGGAGTCCTGCACGTCATTTACGTTGTACGCAAAACAACATTTACGCATAGACTTACGTACATTAACCTATTGGTTGCATTCATGGTTAGGGTATTTTTTTAATAAGATTAATTACTAAATTAGGCCATTGGACAAATAAACATACATTAAAGTTTGTTAATACAGTATAAAAAAAAATATATACTGACATTTTCAGATCTCTGGATTAAAACTATGGTTCTTCATTGAGTAAATTTAAGCTAATTTACTTCGGGCTCTGCACCTCGGTAAAACAGATGAATTTTAGTCACCTCAGATCCATAGTGTTAACCAGAAATCTTCAAGTCATTATATATTTGTACACTTATAATGTTTGTAAACAGGTTACATTAATATCCTTCTTTTGTATCCATCACAGGTCGTAGTGAAGTTCTTTCATGGTCCTCTGCCAGCATTACATCAGGTAGAGGCAGAGTATTCAAGTCTCCAGAGAGTAGACCCTGAGTGTAAGTGAGAGTCAATAAAATACTTTGATCAACACTAAATAGACAGGAATTTATAAGACTTTTCTTCCTCTGCAAGTATACATAATCCCACCTGCATGTGCGCCATTGATACTGATGCACGAGTCGCACGTACAACGCATCTCCTGCAGTTGTGGTGTGTTCAGCTACACCTAGGATTACCTGTATCAATTCACGCTGTGAAGAGGCCCGCCTATCTTGTGTTGATCAAAGTATAGATATGTTTTTGGACCGTATTTATAT
Organism: Ophiothrix spiculata; assembly: GCA_000969725.1. Lineage (NCBI taxonomy): Eukaryota > Metazoa > Echinodermata > Ophiuroidea > Amphilepidida > Ophiotrichidae > Ophiothrix > Ophiothrix spiculata. Next base: position 132,364 of record JXSR01S026402.1, on the reverse strand, counting down.
ATGTCATCTCTTGCATTTGTACATTTTTTGAAATGTTTTTATATTGATGAGTCATTGGCAGAGTATATCATTTTTACCTGTAAAACTGACACCATCTCATAATAGATGCATTGGTTATAACAAAAATATATTAAGAATAGCAAACAGCTCAACATAGTAGATCGCAATCTTAGATGCAAACCTATCAGCACTCAGATCTCCCCAATGAGCACAAATCAGAAAAGCAATAATTGAGATGAAATGCTTTGCCCAAGGATATAATCTGTTGGCCTTAAGCTGGTTTCTGACTTGCCTGTCATGTGGTTGTAAGACCAGTTTGACGTCAACAATTTTAAGTGCGCAAACTCGACCTTGTTACATCTACTTGCTGTACGACAAGCCGATATATCGATAACCCTGTCGTGATGGTCGCATCGACAAAATATTTTGAGTTGAAATAAATTCTTTTCTTGCGACAGACCATTGCGCCAACATGCAAATGTGTCGTGCTACAGTACGACAACTCAAATTGCAAATGTTTGGTCGTTTGCCGCAACGTCGTGTGCCGCAATGATAGCTACTCTGAAACCACTTTAAGAAATAGACTACACAAGCTCTCTAATAAAGTATATTTGGTGTAACTTATAAGGTAATAGAAAGCTCAATATCAATCAATATCAAACTTTATTCCAATATCAAAATAACACACGTGCAATATTATTTATAAAAACACATCAAAATGTTTAAAAATGATATTGAGGACATCATCAAAAGGCTAATAAGACCTGACGTGATGATACCCTCCAATTAAAATAAGTTACAAAGTAGGCCTAAACAAACAACAGCAAAGAACAAACAAACAACATACACCAAGACAAATGCTCCGATTAAGTACAATTATGTGATAGTGTCAATTATAATTTGACAATAGATATTTTTTAAATTGTTTCTGAATTCTGAAAGCTTTCACGACTTACCATTTCTTTACAGGGTACAAGGTCTTCACAGAAACAGATGGTCATTTTTCAAGTCCTAACTACCCTAGCCTGTACCCTAATGATATTCCAATTGCTGAGTACTTATTACATGCTAATGCTCTCCAACTTGTCATCATTGTATTCACTGATTTTGGCTTAGAAGGAACCGATGGTAGTGGTGTATGTCGCTATGACTACGTCCGGGTAAGTCAACTCAAAAATCTCAAGTTTTATCAGTTTACACATGAAGGGCTTGTTTCCAAATCATCCACCCCAACATGCGACTCATTTGCAAAATTGACTTCCTTTTGCAAGTAAAATAGATTGTAATTTTCAAGTCTCATAAAACATGTTACTCTTGTAATACACTTTCACTTGAAATATTCTACAACGTACACAAAGCTGTAAAAAGCGGAAATGAGTGACCTGCATAAGCGGACGGAAAAGGTTTTGGCATCAAACAACACATTTATTTGTTTTTCGTTAATTATGTCTACGTATTTCATGGCTGAGTAAGAAAGCAATTTTTACAATTGTGTCCCGCCGCTGCAAAAGGATGCAGTTGTCGTCTCCTACATATAGCTCATTGTAGCATATCATATGTATACTAGTTGTATACATCAGATATGCTACAATAAGCAACATGTACGAGCCGACAACTGCATCCTTTTGCCGCGGCGGGACACAATTATATAATTTGAATATAACCCAACTTCTGGGTGTCGTATAAATTCAGTTCGGGAAAGGTCGTTATTCATTCACTGTAAATTAATTCATTTACTCTTGACTTTTTAAGCAATCTATGAACATCGGAGAACATTTTCTTTTTAAATGGGACCTATCCCAAAAAGTTTGATGAAATTGTGGATTCTATTTGCTAAAATTTTTTTGGTTTTTTCAAAAAGTTCTGGCAGATAGAATTCAAAATATCTTAGCTAAATTTGTAAAGCAGGATCCATTCAACAAGAAAATGCTCTCCAATGTTCATAATTTGCTCTAAAAACTGATTTAAAGTTAAAAGTAAATGAATTAATATACTCTACAGTATAGGAGTTCATTTACGGTAAATGAATTCATATACCGTGAATGAATTACGACCTTTCCCGAACTGACTTTGAAACAAGTATCATTTTAAAGTTGAAGATATCATTTTAAAGTTGAAGATATATGCTATTGTTTGTGGATTTAATTTGTGAACGCGTCAAAGTTAGCGATCAGGCAGGCCTCTCCCACGCGAGCATACATTTTCAAGGTGAAAACGGTCAGCGTCTACGCTCACGACTTTGTGTACACGTTCACAAATTACTGCCACAAATAATAAAACATTTGACCAGAGGCTGAACATAAAATGGGGTTTGTGATGGACAGTCACATGTGAGTAAGCTTTTTTGAAGCTGACATGGACCAGGAGCCAGTAATCTGAAAAAAATGACTCCTGGTCCTTAAAATTTCCAAAAAACCAGGTACTGTTTTTTCAGGATCGGGAGCCATTTCTGAAATTTTATCTCGATTTTGATCTGGAAGAATTTTTTGATTTTCTTCTGATGAATTAGATTGTTTTACCAAAAATTACTGTTTCTTATCATTTTTTTCACAAATGTTGACTCATACTAGAGACAAAAAAATTTATACCGTAAGACTCGGGTGCTGTAGTTGTGAAAATATTATTGTTGCCCGGGTCTCCATTTTTCTGTCCCCTCCAGGTGTAAAAAGTTGAAAACTATAGGGTAAAAATCGCTTGGGGCTTCATTAAGAAAAAGCTGGTATGTAAGAATAGTGACGAGCCAATTTCTTTTCTTTATTCTAGCTGTATGATCCACTAACCAAGAGGACAAATATGTATTGTGGGGAACAAACTCCATTTGGCTGGTGCTCTAGTGGTAACGAGGTGATGGTGTCTTAAAGATCGCATAATAGGATTACGTTCCTAGCTGTATTCCTGCTGGACGATCTTTATAAAACTTTTGACACCCCCTCGTATAAACTTGAAACCAATATCATTTTAAAGCTGAAGATATATTCTTGAAGCTGTAATAAAACATATTTGACTAGATGCTGAACTTAACCTGGGGTTTGTGATGGATAGTCACATGACAAGGTGCAAGAAAGTCGTATCTGCAATTGCTGCCATTTGTCATAAATTGGGATTGCACACTTTATAATCTCCAGTCTTGGGTCAGTGGTTCTTGAAATGGTTCTTCAGGTGACGGTGAACCATTTCAAGAACCACTGACTTAAGACAGGGAAATTTTGAGGGATTTTTCACATTCTTGTGACAAAGTATAAAATAAAAATAACTTGCAGATAACCATTGCAGATACGACTTTCTTGCACTCACATGACGATGTGAGAATAGTGATGAGCCAATGTAATTTCTTTATTCTAGCTTTATGATCCACTAACCAAGAGGACAAATATGCACTGTGGGGAACAAACTCCATTTGGTTGGTGCTCTAGTGGTAACGAGGTGATGGTGTCATTGATTGTAGATAAAACAACACAGAACAGGGGCTTCTATGCAAACTATGCTTTCTTGCCTCGACCTGA
>JXSR01S026402.1:51888-81259 GCA_000969725.1 Ophiothrix spiculata | reverse complement strand
TCAAAGAGGTAAGTGACTTTTGTAAGACTGAACTTTGAATTTCTTCTGCGCTATATTTTTCAACAACGCCGCATTTTGAGCTCTTCGCCAATGCCCGAACATAGCTCAGTACATAATTGCCTAGCCCTCTGCTGCGCGGAGGGCTGGGGGAAAAGCTAAATCTGATCACTTGACTTGTGTATTGTGTATCCTTCGTGTAAGAGTGCACAAAATTAATCTATCACCAAATCTTTTATTACAGGATTAAGTAATTATATTGATTTATTCCATAATGAAGGTTGGATACAAGTCTTACTATAGTCAGCTGAAACAAACCTTTTCATTCTGGGCGGGACCAAATCGCATTGTGCTTGAACAACAAACCAATCAAATCGATCATCAAGTCACGCAGCAACAGAATTGTCAAATCATGCGAGCTCACGAGTATCGCGTGAGTTGCGTTTGAACTTTAACCTTGGCGCACGAGACGCGTAAAAGTGAAAAGATTTTCTTCACGTGACTTTACTCGAATGAAACACCAATATTGAGAGTGGGAAGACATGTCAGATGGTTGTTTAGGCCTTACCGGGGGGGGGGGGGGTCTTCAAAAAAATTTGTACGGAAACGTGCCTGCCGGACCATCTCTATAGCTATTTTGGCTCAAAAACCCACCCATCAATATACCAATTCTAATGGAAAAACACTCAATTTGAGTAAAATTTGGTGCTTTTGCTGCAAATTTTTTCCAAAAGCACCCAATTTATGAAAATTGGGTGCTTTCATCTGAAATGAAAACCAACACACTGATATACCAAAATCCTGGAAAAATCACCCCAAAAGGCAGGCACATATACGTATACCTTGTCAATGTAAGAAACCCCCCAGGGGCCTTACACTGAACCCGTGCCTCATATCTATGGAAATTCTGTAGAGCATGTACAGCCTCACGTACTGAATAACGTACTGTTGTTTACCTTGGTTGTACATCACTCGCTAGTTACAATTTTAAAGAGTAGACCAGCATTGATTATGGTTGTTAAATTTTTGGTAGCTGAATTCAGGTTTGTCTGCAATAAAATTTCCATCTTTGATGTACCGGAAACCCTGAATTTTGATTTTGTAGCAGTACAAGGCCCTTGAGAGTCGAGACTAGATTTTCGGTTTAATAGCACTTCATTTTTTCAGCACTAAATTAGGTAACTTTTTTATAATACAGTATTTATTATTTAGACAAATTTCATTTCGCACAAAATTCAACACGTCCGACAACGACATGCTTCACGATTTACATGACAAATCAAGACAGTACGGTAGTGTATTTTACCGTGAACTTTGTGAAAACGCAGGGATGATAATACTTTGGGATCATACCCCCTCATATAGACTTTTAAATGCTATACATCAACAAAACAGGACAGAAAAAGGTAAATTTAGGTAAATAATGAATTTTTTCAAGATTTTTAAAAACCAAAGAGCGGCGGCAATTTCATAATGCGGGCGGGTGACGCTAAACCAGAAATCAAGTCTCAAGGGCCTAAGTTGTGTTCCTTGGTTTTGTCAACAAAGGACATTTTAATATTTTTTCATTAATTGGTGCTCCTAATACTTCATTCATGTATCAGACATAACTACATCCTGTTGAACAAATGTCAAGAGTCAAGAAACGGGTACAAATGTATATGTTTCTTGACTCTTGACATTTGTTCAACAGGATGTAAAGTTATGTCTGATACGGAGTATTCGGAGCACCAATTAATGCTTTGAAAAAATATTAAAATGTCTTTTGTTAACAAAAAAAAGGCCCTTAAGACTTGATTTCCAGTTTAGCGTCACTTGCCTGGGTCATGAAATTGCTGCTGCTCTTTGTTTTAAAAAATCTTGAAAAAAATCATTATTTTCATAAATTGGCATTTTTCTGTCCTTAATTGTTTATTAGGGATCCAATTGGATATTCCCTCATGTCATGCCAAATTTCTAGAACAATTACAAAATATTTAGTGTTCATTTATGGCAAATTTCTAGCTAAAGCAAAAGAACAATTGTAAAATATTTAGTGTTCAATTTTATCTTGTATTATGTTGTATGAGATTGCATCGTTGTAAAACTACAATAAAGGTCTGTCAATTTAAATATTTGTTATTTTGAATTGTAAATGATAACACCAAATTTGGATTAGTTTTGAGAGTAAATGGGTTAAACCAAAAATTCCATCTGGAGTACAATATGAACCATATTTCAGTGGCGTAACGGATCGGGGCCCACCAGAAATTTTTGCTGAACACCAAGAAAAGAGAGAGTAGCCAGAAAATTGAAAAATGGGACCAATGAGCTCTCCTTTTTTTTACTTGTCAGTTTTCAAAATCGACTGCAATTTGTTTTTGGTGTACAAAATCTAGGCAAATTCTGCCGGGAAAAGCAAATGACCGATAGGAAAAATCATGAAAAAATGCCCATCTGAAAAATTTACTTGTTACGCCACTGGTGTGAAATATTTTTTCCCCAGAAATATCATAGTATTGCACGAGAAACCAAAGGATAACATTTCCTTTTGAACAATATTTTTGATTTGATAGGAACTTCAAGACGTGTCAGATGGTTGTGGTGACAAATTCATCTCCATTATAGTCAGCAACAAATTCGCAGGGAAGCCGCTATTACAGAGACAGAGGTAAGTCATGAGATGGTTGGTATCAACAACTGATTCGTCATCAGTATCGTTGCAATTTCATTTAGAGAATAAAAGATAAGATTTATTGTTTTGCCTGTCATCTATCATCTCATAATAGATGGGCATACATAAATTTGAGTAATGGGTGCTCCCAAAGGGAGTGCCCATTAGGAATAGTGTACACCCATCCATTACGATACGATAGATGACGGACAAAACAATAAATATTATCTTTTATTCTCATCTCAGCCAAAAATTTTATACATTTTAAGATCAAGAATGAAGTTGATTATTTGCCAAAAAACAATAGACATCATTTTTGGAAATACGTGCACCCCTATTCAAACATAAAATTCCAATTCAAGTACAGGCTTGCGCGTCAGATGTGTGCCTACATCCACACCACGCTGCAATTTTCCAACGCACAGGTCTACTGCGCGTAACGCTGACGCGCTGTCATATATTGTCTCATAATGGATGGCTTTTTCTAAGTAAAATCACACTCATTGACTAAGAATTTCTGTTGATGGTTGTTTTACAATCAGGATGCCTCTTCCAAAAATTGCATAGCAGCCCTGTTTTTATCGTCAAAGTTTACTTTGATTTTAAAGTTCAAAATATTGATCAGGGTTAGGTCCTGGCAATAGAAAGGTGATATGAGTATGTGCGGCCCTCAAAACCCTCTTTTCATACCTTGCCTGCCACTCCCTCACTGTATGCACGACACGCTTTAAAAAGGGTGGGTCTAGAAATATCCAAAAATTATCAAAAGGGTGAGGTTCAGAGAATTTTCAGTATAAAGGGTGCCTTGATAAAAAGGGTGGGTCTGAAATAAAAAGGTGGTTTGCTCACTCTGTGACTAGTATTGAAATTGTGACACATACAGTGTATGTTGAGAAGATCTGAGAATCAGAATGAGCATTAACCATAGTGATGTAAGAGATTGTTGTTGCCATTTACATTTTCCACATTGCTGAGCTAGGCTTAATCAATATTAATGAACCAAAGTGGGATGAATTCAAAATTCAGTATTCCCATCAGTATGAAAAAATTGTCAAGTTTCTAAAAAGGGTGGGTTTAGAGAATATTCAGTATAAAGGGTGTTTGGATAATAATAATAATAATAATAATATTTATTCAAAGGGTGGGGTCAAAATAAATAATATTTATTAAAAAGGGTGGGGTCAAAATAAAAAGGGTGGGGTTCAAACCCCACTGCATACAGTGTCCCTAGACCCCATTTCAAGCACAATCTGTAGTTCACAAGCCTCATTTTCAAAAAATTTCAGTTTCCTAGCCTCCTTTTCTGAAATTTAGTTCCCAAGACCTCTATTTCAAGCAAAAGTTAGGAAATTTTTGCTTCCAGAGCTCAAATTTAACCCAAAAACTTTAGTTCTCAAGGTTCGTTTTTTGGGTCGCTTCAGCTCTCTAGACTCCCCTTTTCAGAGGCAATCTTCTGTTCCCTTGACCAAGATATCAGGGCCGCTGATCCCTAAGTTGGCTTATTCATAACACAAAGGAAAGCATGTTTTTGAAATGCAAAGCTCTTCATTTCACCCAAAATGAGACAGCTGAGGTACCCTGATTGTAAAACAACCCTTGACACAGCAAGTTTGGTTTGGGTAAGAGTGTGTGTGTACTGGTGTCTGCTGAGATCATGGGAAGAATCAAAAAACACAAACTTGAGATTTAATTGGTCAATTTCTAAAGAAGCAAATAAAAGTGTTTAAATTCCAGATTGTGCCTATTTGAATTTAAATGTCAAAGAGTTATATAAAATGGAGAAACTAGACATTGAAAGTGAATAATGTTCTGACACACTCTGTATTATCTTTTATTCAGTAATTATTCAAAACTGTGGTGTTAATTGAAAACATATTTGTTTTTCACATGCATTTAAGGTTTGTATGTACCGTTGTTTGAAACCCAACATGTTGATAGTTTGTATTTATTTAAGCTTTTATATTTATTTCAATTTCAGGATGGTGAATGATTGTCTAGCAGAAGAACTCAAAACTATCCATGCCTTTTCAATGAGAACGTGGACTGAAGAACAATGGAAACAGAAGCAAGGACAATGACAATAGCTAGCATCTAGAATTGACACTGTCTTATTATTGTGTTGGTTTTTATCATGGAGGAACAATTTAGATTATTTGTGATGTAGCCTATCAGAAGGGGAGGGAATTTTTCGTATACTATTTCAAAGTTTTTTTCTATGCTTAAGAATGACTCCTTAAGCTTTTTTTAAGAACCAAGGATAAGTTTCTCAAAAAAAGGGCTCCTGGTTCTTGAGGATTTGATGATTTGACATGAACTGTGGACAATTGAAGGTCCAGGGGTAATTTTTCACATATTGAGAAATATATGATAACAACTACTGACAGACTTTTTTTAAGGACATGAAAACAGGGTAAATTGCCCTCTGGTTCACGGCAGTTTGAATTGAACCAGGGGAAATATTTGAAGAAGTAGGGCTATAAGCCTCCAATGGTCCTGTTTTAAAAACCGTATGAACAGAGTTCCTGTTAAGGCCGTATGGTGTGCCATTGGCGCATTAGCCTGGTAAATTGGGTGCAACAGGTTTCTCAAAACAGGTGACTCTGGGGATGAGGTTGTAGGGAAAGTAGTAAAAACTACCAACCGGGAAGTGGTTCATGAGCGGCCAATGGACGATCATGATTACTTTGTGAATATTAATGAGGTGTAATAGAAATAATTATCCCTCGGCCTCAGGATAATAGTCACATAGCCAGTACCTCGGGAAGAGAGATTTCACTACTTTACCTCTAACCATGTAGAATTTGTATATTATATACCTCATTAACCCGGTACAAAAAGGAACACGGCAGTGTGTCAAAGTCTGAAAATTTTAAATGTTTTTGAAATATACATTTTAATACTGCATCTTTGCTCTTTTATAAAACACCTCACTTGTGTTTAAGCGGAAATGGCTGAGATAGAATGTCCGTAAGACGCCCAGGAAAAGACAGAGGAGTCTCAAAACAAATTTTGCACTTTAACTGTATTCATTTTGGGCATGTACCTCATGAAAAAAACCAAGTTAGTGAAAAATACCTAAGTTTTATCTACAGTAGAAACTCATTATAACGAAATCTGATATAAGAAAAGCCCTGTTATAAAGTAGTAATTTTCCTGTACCATTTTACTAATTTCTTTTGTTTTTTATTGTTTTAAAAACCCTGATAAAACGAAATTTTGGATATAAAGAAGTAATTTGTCTGTCCCCAGCAACTTCGTTATAATGAGTTTCTACTGTACTATTTCCATGGGCCAAGTAACAAAAATACACCAGTTGATCGTCCGTACTTTTCCGAAAAGTTGGTGAGGGAGGCCCTTATTATTTGTTATTTTTTCCAAGATGGTCGCCATGTCCAAGATGGCCACCACAACATATTTGAAGATGATATATGGTATCTTTAGGTTATTAAAATGCAATGAGGATCCTCTCCACTTGTCAATACCAATTAAAGAGTGTTTTGTTGGTTTTATTTTTGGGATTTAAAGGAAATAACAAATAACAAAAAAAATGGTGCGGCGTCCAAAATCGGAGAGGGAGGGGACGATCAACTGTTTATTTTTGTTACTTGGCCTTAGTCATAATTATTAATTTCAAACTGTTTTAACTAAAATTTATTTTTGAACCAAATCTTATAATATTGCTTTATTTACCAATTAATGACCCCAAACTTCAGTGTGAAACACACAGCCGCCAAAGCGATGGGTGATGCTTTTTTTGATAATTTTTTCAAGATCTGCTTGTAATAATGATTCAGATATTTCAATAAAATATACTATCATGTTATTAATGAAATAAATTGCAAATTAGTGTATTTTGTGACATTTTTCATGGTCATGCTGGATTCAACAAGCTCCTTGAACCCTGAAACATGTCTCCATTGAGCATGTCTCCATTTGGTAGTAAATATGTATGTGTGTTGGGGCGTGGGAGGGGTGGAGTCATTTGGTGAGAAGAGTTTTCAAAATGGGGGTCGGATGTCGCCATTGAGTGAACTCCCCGGGGTAATTTTATAGCAATTTGAATTTGAAAAAGGACTTTTTTCAGTTATGACCCCCATTTTGAAATCTTCAAACCTGGATGACCCCATGTTTATTTATGTTGTGTACCAAATGACCCCCAATTTTTTGTGCACAAATGTGTACAGGATGACCCCCTCTACTTTTCCATCTCACTGAGGTACATCCCTATATCCCTGTCACATTAAGTGCCCCCACCCCTGGGCAACAAAGAGGAAACTGGCAAATAAAATCACCTTTCACCATTATTATGCTTTGAAGGATCCAAGTGTGGATCCTGAGCATAATAATGATAAAATTGGATGATTTTCGTCCCATATTTATATTGGTCTCGCTATGAGTTTTAAAATGCATCTCATCCAATACAAATATGGGCTCAATCTATCCAATTTTATAAAAAACCTACCACTTTTTCAGGATTACAACCTGCTTGTAGTCCAAAGGTTCGCCAGTCCGAAGGTTCACTATAGTCCGAAACAGAGGAGTCCGAAAATTCAATAGCAGTGGCGTAACCAGAAATTCTCATTTGAGGGGGCAAGTAGGGGCAAGACAGGGAGTGAAATAGCTCTTGGCAAACAGAAATAAGTACTCCCAAAAATTTTCAATGTAGTAAATTGCAAAAATGTGCTTAAATTTTGGCCATAATTGGGACCAGGGGCGTAACCAGCTTTGACCGTCCGGGGGGGCAAGACTCAAGAGCCTTCCCGATTTTTGTACTGGCTTGGGGAAAAAATTTAACGCGCGCGTAGCGCGCCCAAAAATATATGGACAAATTTGTTTATTTTAGCTAAAAAACGCATATTTTTGGATGAAATAATGGTTTCTTTCTTTTTTTCTTTTCTCTTCCTTCTTCTTCTTTCTTTTTCTCTTTTCCTTCGCCTTTTCCCTCTTCTTTGCCCTTTCTCTTCTTCTTCCTCCCTGTCTTCCCTTCCCATTTTTTTGCTCTCCTTCCCGATTTTTTGGGGTCCGGGGGGGGCAAGCTGCCCCCCCCGGACACCCCCCTGGTTACGCCTCTGAAATTTGGGACAAGTTTTTCCTAACTAAAATTTTGAAAAATATCCATAAAAGGGCCATATTTTGAACACTTGATTATACTACATATTGAAACTTTTTTTCTTGATTTTATTTGGGGTGTAAAGGGTGGCAGACATTCGGAGGGGTTCTGGTTGCGCCACAGTTCGCCAGTCTGAAAATGAAATGGGGTTCGCTTAAGCCCGTAGCCAGGGGGGGGTGCGATGGGGGCGTCGCACCCCCCAAAAGTTGACAATGTACAAAAAAGGTCCACAAAAATTCCCTAAATACCCACCAAAAGAGGACCTAAAGCACCAAAACATGTAAATGGATAGCCGTTTTTACCAAAATACTAAACAAAATGCTTGCAAAACTACTAAAAACCTTTTTTTTTTTTTTGGCTTGTCACTTTGTCAAAACCACTAATATTAGTTTTGGGTCGACCAAAACGAAAAATTTTCCTCCAAAAGGTCCACTTTTTGAAAATCCGCACCCCCCTTGAAAAAATCCTGGCTACGGGCCTGGGTTCGCTAGTCTGAAAATGAAATTAGGTCCGCTTTAGTCCGAAATTAAAAAGGGTTTGATAATCCGGAAGCTGGACATTTCATACCCGAAACACTTCATACCCGTTCGATATCATACCCAAGATTCATACCTTTTGTCATGTTTTTATGCAAAAAAGGGTTATAAATGTTAATTTTCTGAGTTGGAGTTGATGGGAAATCAATCATTTAGGCTCCTATGATTAGTTAATTGGGGCTATATTTCAAAAATCAATTTTCATTCGGAAATGGTATGTTTTTAAGTTCAAATTAAAATTTAAAATTATGCCCGGGAAATTATGTTAGCGAATTAGTCTTGAAACTCATTTAAACTTTGTTGGGTCATTTCAGATACTAGATTTAGATCAACTCTTATTTTTAAAACAATTTTTATTCAATCTTATGCAAACATACCCCACAAATATCTATACTTTTCTTAAAATACGGGTATGAACTGTCTTGGGGATGAAAATGAACGGGTATGAAGTGACAGTCTAGGATTCTTTAAATCGAATCCTACTGTTCGTCAGTCCAAAAATGAAAAACAAAAGGTTCGCTAGTCTGAAAATAAAATATGTTGATTAGCAGCCCCATATTTTTTTTCATACTGGTGGACCGTTTTTTTTTTCTTTTTGAGTCGGACTGGTGAACCAATGATCCTTATTCGATTTTTGGACTGGTAAACCTTGTCAAGTTTCAGTCTGGTCCTTATTTCATCATTGGACTGGCGAACCTTAGGACTAGCGGACCTTTTTTTTAAATTTCGGACTAGCGTACCTTATTTCATTTTCAGACTAACGAACCTTTTTTAAAAAATTGGGCTAGTGAACCCTAGTCTGAAAGGAACTTTATTTAGTTTTTCAGGTTTTGCAATCAACATAATTTCTAGCTATTTCTTATTTTTCGGACCTTGTTTTATAGCAATAAGGTCAGGGAACCTTAGGACTAGCGAATCTTTGGACTAGAGGGTGATAACCTTTTTCAGATGCCACCATTTTAAACTTAGGGAAATATATTACTATCGTTGTACATTTTACAATCTTAACAACAATATTGAAGCTTGAGAGTAAAATGATGTAAAGTATATTTTGACACTGACTTGTTATTTGGAAATATGAAAAAAACAACGATAATAGCGCCATCTATCGTTAGAAAACTTATATAATTGCGAGAAGTCTCGACCCTTGTTGGCAATAAGGTCAGCAAAAATCGGTCATTGATCGTCGCGCTTGGAAGGTCGATCGTGGTCGATGAGGCTGTTGTTGTTGTTTGCAGCGATCATTTGCCTTGCTGGAACTCAAAGCATTCACTGTACGATGTGTGGAATACATTTCGGATCCGATTAGGAATATTTTGGAGTACTATCATGACTATTGACCGTTTTAACGTAAACATGGTAAACTAAGCAGTCAGTTTATGATGTTGTAAGTAATTATTTACATGTTTGTTTGTTTGTACTTGTACTTGTTCACAACCGTCCATCACTGTCCATGTTCTTGACCCGGGGATCTGACAAGTGGGTCAGACAGATCGACTGGCAATGGTCAGTTTGTGCAGCTTATTTTAGTTATTACGTAACGCTTAAATGAATTGGTTCTTGCAATCTAGGTATGGCGTTGATTAATTGACTGTTCATCATGATGATCATGTACATTGCATTGACTTTGATTGATGTACTATATAACGGAACTGCAACTTTCTAGAACTTTATTATTGCTTTCTTATTTATTGAGCTACCGATTACCGTACCATCATTTGATTTGACGATTTGTTGTATAATTTTAATTTAATTAAAATTAAAAGACAAACCCTGTTAAGCTTAAAGTTAATAATGGTAATAATGCCATGATTATGATATGCCAGGCCTTATTGGGGGACATAAGACCAATATTAGTACTGCCTGTATTGTGACTGTGAGGCCGGAAAATTGCTGTGAAAAGATTCGGTCATTTTGGTGGCAGAAGTGGGATCATCACTGTAGACAGTGTAGTGTGGCAGAAGTGGGATCATCACTGGTTGGTTTTGTTTCACCATTGAGATATTTAGATCACCATCACATGACCGTAGACATGGTAGAGATATAAAATGTACCACAGAGAGATCATATTGAGATTTATTTAATTCACCATAGAGATATATACAGTTCAAAATAAATAAGTCCCCCTAAAGAATATAGATTTTTCTAGAAATCATTTTGGACTTTTTAATTTTTTTCTAAACTGTAAAATGTAGGCTGGAATGATACAAATTCAGTGTGCAATAAAGTTTCACACAACACGTAACATTTTTCTTGAAAGTCATCATTTATGAAATTTCATGGTGAATAAAAAGTTGTAATTTTTCTGTATAATGAATATGAAAAATTGTCGAATTTTTAAATGTATGGAAAACTTTTAACTCTGCCTCATAGTAAACATTATTCAAATGTTTATTACCTCTGTGAATGAAAAGGTAAGGGGCTTGTTCACGGTTGAATGGATATCAGGTAACTGTATAACATTTTAAAACGTCCTTAGGCCTAATTGCCGTAAAAATTGCAGTTATCGATGGTGGCTTAAACGAAGCAAAAGTTTATGCTAAAGAGTTTTCCATTTTCTCAAAATCAAGTAAAGGAAGCATTGAAACATTAATTTCTGTGTCAAATTCAACATCTTTTAAAGGTAAAATTGATTGAGAAAACAATCTAAGCACTTTTAAAAGCCAGAGTCCCCTGGAAGATGTCACTTTTAATTTTAAAGTTCATTCAACCATAAACCCGTAAGTTATGTTAATTCAACCATGAATGATCAAGCACCGTCCTTTTTTATCCTAACAAGTGCTTACCATTTGAATAATGAGTACTCTTGATTTTTTCTTACAATTAAAATTTCATCAATTTTCATATTCCAATACAAGAAACTGCAACATTTGATTCGTCATGAAATAGTAAGAAGGTTAAGTGTTATGTAAAACTTCAGTGCACGTTGAATATGTATCATTCTAGCCTTCATTTTACAATTTGAAACATTTTACAGGGCCTAACTGTTTTCCAGAAAAATCAATATTCCTTAGGGGGGACTTATTTATTTTGAACTGTATATAAAATGTACCCCAGAGAGATCATATTGGTTGGATGCTGTGATGCGGCACCTGATGACCAAAGATATTTACATGTACCTTAGGCTGCGATCACATAGAACTAAAATACTATTCGGGTATACGGTGCACGATTTTACTTGGGCATGCGTATCTAGTGCCGCCTTATGTGACCCAGTATATAGCATGAAATTCATGTTTTCGATTGAATCTTCTTCATTCTTCATACACTACAGTAAGAAGAAGAAGAACACATGAATTTGATGCTACCGGGTCACATAAGAAGGTACTATTCGAAAATAACAGGGTCAGATATATACCTACGGGAAAATTAAACCAAACATTAAAATATATTAAACATTATCAATATTATGTACGACAAAAGGTGAATTAGTTCAAAATAGTATATGCTCTAATCATCTAGCGGGCTATGCGCGGGTGTCCTGCTAGTTGTTATATTATTATTATTTGTTCAAATCACATTGGCACTACATGTATATTGTATACATGTTTATATTGTGTATTATGTATATCTTAGAATGTAAATCATTATCATTTTGTAAATACACTAAATTGATTTATTGATCTATATGACTACTGGCACCCATACAGGTAGCCCGAGTAACTACAGACCTAATACTCTGATCACTCTAAATTCTCCATACATATGATATGGTTGGGGAAGCTAACGTACAGCGGTATATCGAACTACCATATTAGGCCCTTATAAGTCAATGTTGAGTTTCCTGTCACATATAAGGCAACTATTTCATTTTTCATTATTCATTATTTTTTAGATCTATTATTATGTGCTATTTTATGGGTCAATTATTGCTGCACTCACTTATTGACAATGTTTTTATTGTTACTTTTAATTTATTTTTATGATTAACTTATTGTTAATGTAGGCCTACAGGGAAGCAGGTGGCGCAGCGGTACTTGCACCAATGAGCCCACAGGACTGTCTCCCGAGTTCTAACCCAGGTCTAGGTGCTGTATGTGCAATTGGTTGCCAGTCCAAACTTGCTTGCGCAGGTTTTTCTCCGGGCGCTCCGGTTTTCCTCCTGCAGTAAAACTGGCAAATAAATCTGACCATCTGACAGAAGACCCTCATGGAAAACAGTGCTAGACACTGATGAAGCTATCCTCTATAAATATGTCATATTTATTTATTTTTATTTTTTATGTCTACATCATAAAACCAATGTTCTAATATATCTTGGCTACCTTATCATGACTCCAATTTAATGAAAACAATGTTTACCTTCACCACCAAAAAAAAAATGAAATTAATTCAAAATAGTAGAAAAAGGTAGGGGGGCCTACATGTATGTAAAAAACATTGTTCTAACTGGCAGATTTTAAAATAATGAAATATTTTGGGATTTTCACTTTTGAAACGAGGGTCCAGAAACATAACGAGGGCGGGTGACGGGAAACTCAATATTGAGTTATAAGGGCCTTAGGTTGTGCGTATGACATAGTTTTCTGTTCCCTAACCTTTGTTTAGCATGATCACACCCTGGTCACAAAAGCCCCAACGCCGGCATGACATCGGTATGACACCGGTGAATGCTTGCAAGCCCGGTCGGACGCCGTTGGTTATGCTTACGGCATCTCTACGGCTCACATACACAGACCGGACACTGTTCGGACTCAGGTCGGTGTCTGGTCGGACACAGGCCGGTGTCCGAATGGTGTCTTCTGCTATAACGCCGTAAACACATCGTAACCTCGCCACAAGGTTATGTGACCAGGGTATGAGTAGGCCTACAATCTGATGTTTTAAAAGTTGAATCCAATATGCATGCAACAGTTTCAATTACTGAAGAGTGTGTATGGACTAACTTACAAAGTTATAATGTTCAAATCTTTTGTTTTTAGTCAATCGATAAAATAAAGAAAAACATGCACACAAAGTATTACAATACGGGATAAACGATAAACATATTTCTAGATACCGGTACTTAATGAATGTCATCAGAAACACTTGTCAAAGAAAACAGTTATTAATGGTAAAATTATTTAAATTATGAATGAAAAATCTAAAGGAATGGTTGTACATGTATGCATAATCTTGAAGTTGTATCACTGGTGTCTTAATTTTGAAAAATAGATTGAAATAAAATTAGGAAGCAAGACTTGAACAAACACTCAAAAAATATTGTTGAAGCATACATGTTTAGTTATAAGAACACCCCTGGGAAAAGAAAGCAGGCAATATGGGAAGCTTATTACAGGGAAATTTTTTTGGGAAAAAAAGAAATACATAAGGGAAACCTATCCACACCGGAGGGAAATCTAACCTGCTTGAGGGAAATTTTGCAAAGCTTGCAGAGAGATCAACGTTGACCTGTGCCTTTTTCATCTTTGTTAAAAGGAAGAAGCAGCATAATGTGGACATTTTAAAAGTCCTGCACTAAAAATGTTCTGATGACATCATAAATCTAGAGAGGAGACCACGGCCCAGCGCCATTTTTATTCCTGTAGACAGGTATTTGGGTTTGTCCCGAGGTTGCACCGGTGCCTCCAAACCTTTTGCATCCATTTAGTTTTTGCACACTTTAATGGTTAAATCAAGATGCAACCATCTTTGATGAGGTCTAGGAAGACACACAAATCTATAGGCCTACCATATACATGTAGTGCCTGCTTGTCTTCAGTCGGTCTACATTCAGCTTGTTTCGAGTGGACCCAAATACCCCCAATTTGAGCTCCGTGGCTGATGACCTGGCTGATGACGCCATTACACGAGCCAGTATAGGAAGTCCTCTATATGTGATGACCTAGATCTCCTATATATATCCTTTCTGCTCAAATTTTTTATGAATCTCTTTCAGATAAATTAGTACTCTCTACAGCACCCATCATGCATATGTGTCGGAAATTCAAAATTATATGTTTACTGTTTGAGTAAAAGAATTTGCGGATGATTTGAATCTACCGGTACATATAATTGGGATTTCACACTGGAATTAATTATCTTGGGAATTAAGGAGTATTTTAGTCGACAACTTGCGAAGCTTCAAAAGGAGGGCATTTAACAATCTTTATTCTGCAGCTTGAAATGAACAGGTAAGTTTTTTTTATTAATGCATGAGGATTGATATCAAAACTGAGCATAGTAATTGACTGTATGATAGATATCCCCATGACCTTATCAGTGGTTCCAGCAACAGGGGAACTTTTTAGAAACTTAGTCCTGTCACCCTGACTTGGATCTGAATGAGAATATAAGGTAGCCAATGTTCAATTTTTGGATCTGACTTAAAGGGCAAACATAAATTTATTTACATTTTCAGATATGATAGATATGATGAGCGTTTCCAACTTTCCAGTATATAATGTTCACAATGTTCTCTTGATATTATGCACTCCAGTTCCGGACATCTTGAACATCATTCAAACCTACATCCAACCATCTCATCATGCACTTCTACCATACCTAGTTATTCTACATGGGGGGGGGGGGGCACATGCCCCCCATACCACCACCACCCAATTTTACAACTTCACAATTGTGATGTAATCAGTATAAAATGTGACATACACAATTTAAATAGAAGTTTCACTACGTATTTGAAGCATTTTATTGGCAATTTAAACACAATCATCAATCCAACCATGCTCTCTGATTTTAATACCCCCGGGGGGAGGGTACTTAGTACAAAAGAGATCACGGTGATGTGCCGCAAACTTGGGTGGCAGAATCAGGCTGTCTGGTATACCAATGGGTCCTTTTTCTTTGCAAAATGTGGTATTTTGATGGGTCTGTTTTTCAAAATGGCGCAAATTTTAGATTTCTTTCTAATTTTCAAACAAAAATCAAGAAATTTGCAGCAAATTTTGCAAGAAAGTTTTTACTTAAAATTGATCAGATCTCCTATCATTTTGCAGCCCAACCATGATGGAGCCTGTAGGAGGTGTCCCATCCTTGAAGAGAAAGATGTCGGAAAGCAGCGAAATGATCAATTATTTTGGGTAAGTACTGTTACAGTAGGCCTACTGGATTTGAAAATATGTGTAAAACTATGGGCCTGAAGTCACTAAAATTGTTATTTTACTGAGGGTTGCAGCCCCTTAGGCCAAAGAAAAAAAGAACTCTGTCTCAGCTTCCCGCTTCTCAGCTTCGAATTTTACTGCATTTCTTCTTTTTTTTTAAAGGTTTTCAAGAGATTTTTTGCATTTTTTCCCCTTACATCGAGAGAAAAAAAGGAAAAAATTCGGCAAAAAAAAAAATAGTGACCTAAAAACGTAATTAAAAAAAAAATTCCGCGTGCGCATAGCCTTTTTTGACTAAAAAAACCCAAAAACACTTAGGGTTTTGGGCCTTATGAACCTGAGACAGAGTTCTTTTTTTTTGGCCTTAGTAGAATAGCACTAAAAGTCAATGATCAAGGACCGTTGTTTTAATTCAGAGATTTGAAAAAGTCTGTGCATATTTGTTGTCTTTACTGCATAATAATAAATTTTCTGAAAACATGATTTTGAATTGCCCATTTGATGAAAATTTCATAATCTCAAAATATGTAAAACAATCTTTCAAACCTGTACGCTTATATTAGACACTTCAGGTAATTTTTAAATTATGAATCAAATTGCTTCAAATGAATTTTGAATAAAAGCAGGTGATCTAAAGAATCCAAACCCGTTTGAATTTTTCAAATCCGACCTTCCGTTGCAAAGTTATGAAGGTTTTTGTATAATTAATTTAACTAATTTTGGAGACCGCAGGATAGGGGATAAATCTGTTAGTTTCTTTATTTTCGCCAAGCAAGGTCACGGCACCAATCCAGTTACACCTCTTGTCAATACACAGAGTAATTTGGTCAAGATTTTAATTGTCTGAATGTATATTACACACACAACAGGTGTTATTTTGCAGCTTTTTGCGCCCACACATGCGCGGGATGTTTAAAGATGATTAGTTCCGTATGATAAAGAGCTGATCAAAATTGCTTTAGGCGGAAGAACAGGCGCAGAAATTACACCCAAACAGTCATTATTTTTGCCGCTTGTTGTTTATTTACATTTGATTTAACAGATATATTTAAAAAAATTCTTGAGTGTGCATGGATGTCTACATAACTTGTACTCCTCTGAAATTCTCTTTTCTTCACTTCCAAAAAAAATGGTCAAACCTTTGTAAAATCAATAACTCTGCAACCACAAATCAGAATTTTTTAGTACAAATAAGTGGCTGTGCATGGACAAAATCATCTTCCTGATAACATATTCTTAAATAAAAAAAGGTCTATCATATTGCGCGGAACTCAGAAAAACATCTGAAAATGCAGGTGAAAACGTATCTAGAAACACTTTATGTCAGTATCAAAACAAAACTATCAAGCCCACTTAAAGTCATGCCTGCTTGAATATGAACTATGCATCAATGTATTTGTGTGTCAGCGGTGTGAAAAATCAACGGTCTCCTGCCAAGTAATGGGTAAATGAAGTATCTACTTATATAGTCGAAAATAGTCAGGAGTTGCTAGATTTCTCCAGATGGTTAAAAGTATTTAAAATCATGTGATATTTTTTACTAAAAATTGTAACATTTTTGACATGGTTGTTTTCAATATATCTTATTATTATCTTTATTGAACCGTGGCACCATGAACATGATTAATGTATAACCAATGGTACATGCACTATTTAAAGGACACAATGTCCAATCCATTATCTATTAAGTACACTAACACCACAGAGTTTTCAATTCAGTCTCGAAGTGTTAGGGCGAAATCATACTCGGCCTCCAAACAAAATTTTTCCTACCAAACATTTGGTCGTGACGTCACCAAATATTTGCCATCGAACTTAAAGTATGAACGGGTAGCAAACATTTGGTCCAATGTATATGGCAATTCAATAGCATGTGCAATCTAGTGCGAAATTTTGTTTGGTCTCAACTCGATGTTGAAGTTATTTTGTTTGGAGTCACTCGTCATTTTGACGTCACTACCAAATCTTTGGTAGCGAAAATTTTGTTTGGAGGCCGAGTATGTTTTCAGCCTTACTTGTAATCCGATTATCACCCTAACAACTGGTTCATGCTTTCTAGTTTTGAACCATGATCGAAATGATCACCACACAAAAGTATAGAATACACCGTTGTCAGGGGTTGTGCGTGAACCAGTTACTATGGAAGTTACATAATCACTACAATACTGAATTTTTCTGACATGAGTTCAATCATCTGTGACTTTATAATTCTGGGCTTTACGTCAATCATCTGTGACTTTATAATTCTAGGCCGAATCATAGTCGGCCTCCAAACAAAATTTTTCCTACCAAACATTTGGCCGTGACGTCACCAAATATTTGTCATTGAATTTAAAGTATGAACAGGGATCAAACATTTGGTCCAATGTATGGCAATTCAATAACATTTGCAATCTAGCGCGAAATTTTATTTAGACTCAACTCGGTGTTGAAGTTATTTTGTTTGGAGTCACTCGTCATTTTGACGTCACGACCAAATCTTTGGTAGCGAAAATTTTGTTTGGAGGCCGACTATGTTGTGGCCCTCTGGGCTTATGTCAATCATCTGTGACTTATAATTCTGGGTTTTATTCCATGAATTGAAAAGAGGTGGGCAAAATAAGTTTAAAAAGGGGGTTGAAAAAGACTACACTTGAAAAATGTGGTCCTTTTGACCATTATTTTCTTATTTTAAAGAAATGTTATAAAAGTATATAATATGAGGCAGTTTCATACAAAGTTGCATTGAAATCAAATATATCCTTGGAGTGTAAATTCAAGATCAAAATCTTCCCATCACTCTAGCTTCCTAATTAATTACCTGACCATTTTTGATGCAACAAAAATAAAGCTTGGAAATGCTCTTATTAAAACATTTATTTGGGGTCAGTTCACGAATCAAATGATGAGAAGGACCCAATTTTACCCCAAAAATGAAAATGAGAAAGCAAGATATATTGTACATGTAGTGTATGTGGTGCCATGCATAGACACACTGTTTGTTTAAAATTCAAAATGTGAAAAGACATGATTTTACATCTTCATAAAAATCTCAAGTTTGGAACATCACATGCCTTTCTCGTTTCGGGGTTTGTACCACAAAATATGTACAATGAAAATATCCAAAGGCAAACTAATTATGTGAGGTATAAAAGCAGGTAGCGCAATTTTCAAGTTTTCATGCTGTTATACCGACCAGTTTGTGTGTGGATATTTTGATCAAGAGAATTTGTGGTGTCACTAAACCGCCTAATAATATTTATTGATCCAATCTTCTTTTACTTATATGTTTGTTTGTTTGTTTGTTTGTTTATTATTCGCATATGCCAGATAAAAAGTACAACAAAATTACATATTAGTATACAAAATATAGAAAGCATGAAATACATTTGAACAAGCATCATACATTTGAAAAAAGAACATGGCTTACATTCAACACAATGCCATCAATAGACGAACACGAGGACAAAGCTGATAATCCAGGATTACCCATTAAGCCTGACAATATTTAGCAAGCTTATTTCCAATGGGTTCCAAGGGAAGAACAGAAAAAAGATGAATGGAGATCAGACAAAAAACAAATGATGGAGGGCCAAAATTACACAATGAAATCAGACAACTCCTGATGGAGAGATGTATTTGCAAGATTGCGCTTGACATTTTGCTTAAAAGCATGCTTATTGGGTAATCCCTTGATGTTAGATGGGAGAGCATTCCAATCTAAGATGGCATTGTAGTAGAATGTGGTGGAAGCGATTGCTTTTACCCTTGGCACAATAAAACTGTTATTACTTGACGCCATCACCCCACCGGTAGGTCAATGTGCACAGCACGGCAAATAACTTTAGTGGGTAGCTTATTTCAGATTTCGCATAGGTAAAGCTAAATTTGGGTACGGATAAAACTCGAAATATCTCGGTCAGAAGAGATCATCCGCTGAATATATCCGCACATGAAGGTAGATAACCTATATAAGTACAGATTTTAGCCGTTGGTTTGTTAATCAGAATGTTGGTATGATTTTTATAGCCAAATATTTGGAAAAATTATGAAGTTGTGACGTAGCAACAGTGGTTAACTATTACTCTGATCCTTCCCATAGAACACCGTTATTCAGAAGGCACAATAATAGGTAATACGTTATAATAACCTTCAATCCAATTGGGGATGCAAGGATAATACCATGATAATTATACGAATATGACGCACATAGGAAATTGTGCATTGTGGGATATGTATTATTTTTTGTTGTTTAACATTCCAACCATTCCCAGGTTGCAATAGGATAGATCCGACTCTTTCATATTTCGTGGTGTAGAATTCTATCATGGTCTAGGTTAAAACCACGTGTTATAGGCAACGAAAACTATAGCATGACGGGGTAATGTGCGCACGTGGAGACCTTGACAGAACATGCGGAAACAAGCATTACGTAATATTAATAATTATTGTTTCTCTACTGAATTTTGTTTGTGATGAAACATAAAAGCCTGATCAGAGGGTGTGGTGTTCTTTAACAAAGAAATTGTACAGTTGACTGAATATTCAGGAGGTAATGTACCAGAACAATCAAATAGGCGAAATCACATTTGTTTTGTGACGGTACTTTCCAGGGGGGCCACTTCTATATCTTCATGTATCACCAAACTATACCAACTTTGACCATCAGGGACCCAACTATATAGGAGGCAACATATGGTATCTCTGACATTTACCTGCCCACAACCTCACGGTCCGCTCACACCTGGGACTATAGGTTTTATAGTCCCAGGCTCACACCAACCATTTTCTTAATACCCTTGAACTTACGCGCCATGGCTACAGATCTCCACTCTGTAGCCAGGCGCTCCTTTCAGTCTAATTTTCCATATCCAATCTCACTTCCTACACTCCGCCTACCATTGCATATCTGGATCTAGTTCTATGAGAATGTTTCCAAATATCCCAGTCCAATAAAAGAAGGACATAAATACTAAGCTTTGAAACTATTTAAGATGGGCCTCAATGCAAGCCACCAAATAATATCAATTTAATTCAATTATTAATTTTATTATATATTGCACAAAAACATAATGCTGATTTATTGGCTTTTTATACTTGATTAATATCTTGGTTTTGAAAAGAAGCAAATAACACTTGGAATAAGTGCAATGCCAAATGTGTGATTGCATTCCAATTTTCCTCGGGTTCACGCTAGCTAAAAAGTCATCGGTAGTTGTAATTGATTTCACTTAGGTCGTTATCGTTTTAAATTTTGGTGTAAGTGTGAACAGGTTACTTTGGTTTTGGTAGGTGTGTGCGGCCCTTATGTCTCAAACCCTAGTGTAGGGAACAGAAGATTGACTCTGAAAAGGGGGTCTAGAGAACTGAAGAGACCAAAAAATGACCCTACAGAACTAGTTTTTTGGACAGAATTTGGGCTCTGGAAGCAACAAAATTTTGCTTGAAATGGGTGTCTTGGGAACTAAATTTCAAAAAATGAGGCTAGGGAACTGATTTTTTTTTTAAATAAGGCTTGCAAACTAAAGGTTGGGCTTGAAATGGGGGCGGTAGACAAGGCGTGAAAAGGGGGTCTTGAGGGCCAAAGGGGGTCTTGAGGGCCGCACATACCCGTATCATCTTTTCTAGGTCAGTGACCTCCCCCCCCCCGGTCCTTGGATGTCGTAGTTCATACGACAACTTGGACCATCTTTGGTCTTTGTTCATTTTAAGAGATCTCGCTTTAACTACAATTAGGAAAATTATTTTAAAAATGTTGATCAGTTTCAAATTTAATTGACTCAGTCCAACCATTTTAGGGATGGTACAATTTGTGACCCCACTTCCGTGACCCCACTTTTGTGACCCCACTTTATTCTTGCTGAAATTTAATATGGATGTTCTTTAGGACATCCTGAGCAACATGAACACATTTTAAAAGTCATCCGAGGTCATTAAGGGGGTCTTAGGGGGGTCAAAATGCTCCGATTGACCTGAAATTTGATATGGATGTACTTTAGGACATCCTGAGCAACATAAACAGATTTCAGAGGTCATGAAGGGTCACTTCCGGGTCAAATTTGAAAGTATTTCAACCCCGTTTCGGTCAATAATCAAAATCAATATTCGCCAATTTGACATTTCACCCTTTTTGACCACCTTAATGACCTCAAATGATTTTTGAAATGTGTTTATGTTGCTCAAGATGTCCTAAAGTACATCCATATCAAATTTCTGGTCAATCGGAGTATTTTTAGAATTTGACGTTTGACCCCTTTTGACACCCTTAAGACCCCCTTCATGACCTCGGATGATTTTTAAAATGTGCTCATGTTGCTCAGGGCATTTTATGAGCTCAGTTTTTTATCCACAGCTTTGCCTTTTATATTACAGCCCAATGGTTACCATAGTTAGACCAGAGGAGGGGAGGGATTTGTATTCAGAGGTGGATATCATGCTTACATGTAAATAAAAGCATGGAAAAGGGATGCTTTTTGACAGAGGCTTGTAACCTATGGGCTATGGTAAGGGCGTCAAAACAAGCTGAAGTAAAAAAGATGGTTTTAGTAATATTTTGGTAGATTTGAGAAATCTCGGTTTAGGGTATATGGGAAAAACTGCCAAATTGTCAAAATCCTTGTTTCAGGGTGGCTTTTGGGTCATCGACCGGTACACTGTAAAAAAAGGATGTAATTGGACAGTCTTCATAATCTTAGATTACAAGGGGAATTACTGGAAACTTTTTTTCATTTTCAGTTTATTTTTCACGGAGAAAGGGATGTAAATTAGGCCAAAAAAAAAAATTCTTTGGTTGCCCTCCACAGCTTTTTTCAGATAGGGTCGGTCGGTCGTTTTTTTTTTGTTTTTTTTTTAATTTTTTTTTAATACTCTTCCACGGACTTCTAGGTCGATCGGCCGCTCCAGCCTTCACAACTTCCCCCACGACATCCAAAGCAAAACAATCAAATACTTCTTGTAGTGATTTGGGACATCCTAAACATTTTAAGGGTTGAATATCGAAAAAAGCAAAAAATATAACTTTTTTTATATAGTTTTCGTTAAGTTTTACATAACTTTTTAGAAAAAAAAAATATTTTTCAATAAAAAAAAGTTTGGGTCGGGCTGAAAAATAGGGTCGGTCGGTGGAGGGCAACCAAACAATTTTTTTTTTTTGGCCTTATGGGAAATACCCTCAATCACATAATTTACTAGAAATTGTCTGTTATTTTACAGCTTTCTGTAAAATTGTCTGTTATACATGGCTTTCTAAAAAATTCCCTTGAAAATGTGCTCGTCATAAATTATGTGATTGTACAGGGTGTTTACCCTAATTTACGTCCCTTTCTCCTTAAAATTACGTCCCTTTCTCCGTAAAGTCAGTTTCTCGTAACTTTCCCATGTAATCTAAGATTACGAAGCCTGTCCATTAATTACATCCTTTTTGACAGTGTAATCCGGTAATAGAGAGAATGGGAATTGTAACTTGCCTGTTGAAAAGTGCACACCTTGGTGGGGTGATTTGCTACAATAATCAGCTGATTATTGTAGCAAATCCACGTCACTACCAGTAAAGTGAAAGTTCCTCGTTTTGGAACTAGTCCTCATTTTTCTATAACGAGTAGGATACTCGTTTTTCTAAAACAAGTAACAAAACAAGTAGCAAAACAAGGCAATTACCTCGTTTTGCTACTTGTTTTGTTCCTCGTTTTTCTAAAACGAGGAACAAAACGAGGAACTTTCTTACAGTGGCACCCTGTAACCTTTTGACCCAAGCGTGGATGGCCTCCCTTTTCCACCTCAAATTTAAGGGCCCCCTTTTGCAACAAAAATTAGTGGTCAACCCTGTAGAAAAGCATTTAAACTCAATCTTTACAGGGAAAATTTGTGGTAATTTTTTCACCCTTACAAGGATGAACAATTTTAAGGGCCCTCCTTTTTGCATCAGGCCCCCTCCCTAACAAGTGTTTGTGAACGGTCCTAAAATCAGTTTGGGGAGGAGTTATTTTTAACAACTTTACCTGTCCGCAAGTACAGTTGGTGTGCTGTTATCATGGTATGTGCAGAAGTTTTACTTGCTCTGAGTTCTTTGTTTTGATGCACCACATCAAGGTGATGTGCATGCACAATGTATACAAGTCTGTCCTTTTCCAGTGTTTATAATGCCTACTGATATGTGATAAAAGGGTTTGCTCAAGGACTAAATGTGATTAAATAGTTATATAATGTTGCACAATACAAAGATTGAGTGAAAGCGTTGTTGGACATACATGAAACCATTTTCATTGTGAACTTAGGGGAATATAGCTATATGACCCCCATTTTCAAATTTTCTAACCTGGATGACGCCATTTTTATTCATGTCATGTGTACATGACCTCAGATCTTAAGGAACATGCAGGGTCTACTACACTAAATAAAATGGCGTCGCTATCCGGTATATTTAAAATCGGTAAAATTAACTGCCCTCTCCCAAATGAGGCCTCAAAAAATGTAGAAGGGCAATATGTTTGGTGTATATTTTGTTCTAATCATGGAGTTACGATTATTTAAAGTTGTTCTGATGTCATTTTTGATCTCCAGAGTACTTTGGTAAACTTTTAAGGCTTTTCCCCAAAATGCATGAGATTCTGGAAATACAAAATGTGGTTAGTGATGGTGGTACCTATAACGCACGGTACCTCAAAAATTTTGCCTTGATGGTGTATATTTATAGATTAATAACTGAATATTACTTTGCGCGAGTGAAATTGTACAACAATAATGCACCGCGTGCTGAAGTTGGAGTTGTCCGCACTCACGAGGTGCAGCCGAGTGAGTTGGACAACTTCGACTTCAGCACAAGGGGCACAAGGTGCATTATTTGTGTACAATTTCACGAGTGCCAAGTAAACAGCAGTTATTAATCTAATTCATACACGACAATGATTAGAATATAATTGTAAAGAAACTAAACGGCATTATTTTTCAAAGACGTGTTTGCTATTTCAATAAAACATAGAAAATACAACCATCCATCGTCCCATGTAAATCATTGTAATTTAGATTTACCTTTCTTTTAAAATTAAACCCTCCATACAAGCGCGAGCATCACAACCCACTACGCGATACGCAGCGTGCAATTATGGAGATTAATGAATGCGTATAAGTTACCAACTGCCCAATTAGATTTACAATTTCAACGCGTACTTATGCAGAGTGTATGAATTTTCATTATTTTTGGTTAAAAGAGATCATAATCAATTGAGAAAAGCCAGTGTTGAAGAAAACAAATACTTAAAATGAGTTATCGGGTGTGTTTGGGAAGCCATTTTGTGCAGTAAGTCAATGGGGAGCTATTTTATGGTGTGGCACCTGAATCAAGATACAGCCATGGTCAGGAGCAAAAACCCAACACAAGAGATCACAGGAAGAGCCCAAACAAGAGCCAAACAATATTTTGTCCTTTACAGCTTGGGTTTATTAAATTATAAAGTTCCTTTTGACTAATCCAGAATAAAAATCCACTTACATGAACGTTTCGACAATCTCTGTTGCCTTTATCAACACTGTGATGAAACTGACACTGTTTGATGTCTCTTGGCGACAATGTTGATGTTGCCAGTTGACTTCACTTCCGGTGTTTTCTTAAGTATCTCATCATAAATTCTGGTCTTCCGGTGTTCAGAAAACACCGGAAGTGAAGTCAACTGGCAACACCAACACCTACAAATCATACAGTAGAAAATGAAGAAAACTATCTATAACTATAAGTCATAACCGGGAGATGTATATGGGCACCGAATCGCTGCCGAGGCAGCGCCTGTGTGTGGCTTGGTATGGGTGGATATTGGATTGGAATGCGGTTGAATGAGGTCCTGTGTTCGAAACCCTGGATCGAATGTGGGAAAATAGGGATTTTTTATACAGTAAGATTCGAGGAGATAGTTTTTGGCCTGTAATGGGTCAGGGTTATATTAAATTCCTATTTGAAATCTTGATTTTCCAATTATTGTTGTTTGTGATTTGCAGGAATGATAGCGATGAAGACGTTAGCAGCAATGACAGGTATACATCAGAAGAAGACAGTAAAAGGTCAGTATGTCACACATCATCATGCGAGTACAAGAGACGTATTTACAATAGCTGCCATATGCAATTTTTATGTCACATATTTCTCTCCAAAATTAAAGAAACCCAAATATATTTTTTCCACATGCCAATGACTCTTGAAATGACAAGACAACTCCCAAAATGACAGTATACAATATTAACTGCTTTATTTAAATTAAATTTGTTCCATTTCACGGATAAAATGGAACCATGGATTCTCTACACTCTCACAATCAATATTTCAATGAGGGATGGTATATTTGTGATGGCTCACCCCGAAAGGGGGGACTTTGCAGATGATATCAATTTTGATTTTATCATTTCTTCTGTTACAACATTTTTTAAGCTTTAAAATGACAACTCACTTGTTGAAATTGATCAAGGCGATCAAATTTTACAACAGAAAATCTGCTGGAAATTCTTATTATTTTCTTAATTTTTTGCTGCCTATTTTCATCAGTTTCTCGAAGAGTGTTCTGTCGCAAAGTCCCCCTTTTCGGGGTGAGTCATCACATTTTACCATCACAAGAATATCTTGGCAGTTAATATTTGTTTTATATTTAACTCATCTATATAGTCATTTGATAACACATTTAAACTATTGTACTTACCAATAACCCATTACCCATAATAGCAGAAAGCAATAGGTCCTTACTGTACACTGTAGTTTTCAATCCAATATGATAACAGACGATTTACTATCAAACGGATGAAAGTGATAGTAAAGACTATCAAACGGATGATAGTGAGAGTAAAAATGACTAATGGTCACGTGTTGCAATCTTACCAATCAAACGACTAGAATCTATGGATGAGTTATATAATATCACCTAGCATTTCAAGAGCCACTGACCCAGAGTTGGACACTGTAGAGTGAATAAAGCCACATGGCAGCTTTTGCATTTATAACTTTCATGCATTCACATTTCAGCTAAAGGGATTGAACAAGCATTAAATGTTTATAATTGGTCTATACTTTTATAATTTGTCCTATTTATTTAGTGCAGACACGACCAAATGTTTGGTAGCAAAAAAATGAGGAGTGGAGGCCAAGAATAGCCTAAACCATACTTTGGTAAATTGACCATGTGAAGAAATATATTTTAATTTTGAAAATTTAGCTCTTTGTATACACTGCACATCAAAAGTTCCTACCCATGATTTTTTACATGCCTGAAGATGAATGAAATTAACGTTTTTCTGATCATTTTTGACATGCCAACCATGTCTCATCGATTTGTACTCGGAGTGTATCAAGTTCACAAGCACCACCGATTTGCATAGGATGGTAGATTTTAAAAAAGTATCTCTGAATTAAATTTTTGCAAATTGATCAATTGCAAGCAGAGAGCCATCAACAGTACCAAATGAGTACAGGCCAGTGGTTACTGTTGTACGGTATACAACAGGTCAATAATGCTATCGTGTGTCGTTGAATAGCCTTAACTTGCTGAAGGTTTTGGACTTGATTGAAGACCAACACTTATGGTTTACCAGACCAGTATTATGAAAGTCCGTCAGCTTGGACTAACTGGCAAGTAAATTACAAAGAGTGCAGTATAATCTGAGAATGCTGACACA
The DNA here is from genome assembly GCA_000969725.1 of Ophiothrix spiculata. NCBI lineage: Eukaryota > Metazoa > Echinodermata > Ophiuroidea > Amphilepidida > Ophiotrichidae > Ophiothrix > Ophiothrix spiculata. The sequence continues at coordinate 54,295 of JXSR01S026402.1, read as the reverse complement.
ACTGAAACAGAAACAGAGCTTACTACATGCTGATGCTGGAACAAGGCAGAAAAGCAGGCAGCACTAGGCAGCAAAATAATAGATACAATATACATTAAAATTTTGATTTCTTCTAGTGCTCTTCTCATGTTGAAACTTATCTGTCCTTTTAAGAAAATTCATACAACTTTCATATTCCTCACAATTAAGAAATGTCATTTGAATTCTTTACACGGTGTGAAATGCTGTCTGGGTTTTGTCTGAATATAAAATGGCACGGATAGCCATTCATGGTCACTCGACATTCCGTCTGGTAATTTTTATGATTGAAAAAAAATCAAGAAGTTAGCTAAGCTTTACATAGTTGACACATTTGTGTTTGTAACTTGAGCATTTTTGGATAGGAATTTGGAACTTCAGTTCAGTGATTAAATTTCACTAGATTTTCTTCGTAACATGTGTTTGTCAAGGGTCTCTCAACGTCTCAAAGGAAGTATGGATGTCGTCACAAACAGCATTAACTCCTTGACTCCATTTTGTTCCAACACTACTCAGTGCAAAAAGTCTGAAGCAACACTCAACAGTCAAGATTTCCTTGAAATTCTATCATAGTACTGCTAAATCTCAAGGAGTATAAGCTCTTTTGAGATCCCTAAATATAACGTAAGTGTATGGTTGATGTCACTCAAAATGCTCAAGATTGTCACCCCATGTTCTTTTTATAGCTGTCTAATTTTGGAAAGGATACAGTATCTATCAAAGTGACATAGGCTGTCCAGCCCGTATGAGCCGTAAATGCCAGAAACTTCATTTTGCGCTACAGGTGAAAATACATGTCAAAGTTGTAATTTGCCGAAATTGATTTTTTGACAGATTTACAATTCTTGTCCTTACTACAAAATACCAGCAAAGTTTCACTTCAAGAAAAGTATAGGAAATGTGACAATCAACAGATAATATAGGGCTTACTGATCTTTGAACGTGTTTATCTCAGTTATACGTTTTACCCCCTGACGGACCATAACTTGACTTCTGGAAATCGTGTAAAGTTCAATAAGGTGTCATTTTAATTCTTAAAGCATGATCTTTGCAAATAATTTAAAAAATGAAAATGACAAGAGGTGGCATTTACAGCTGGTTTGGGATGGACGGTCACATATTTCATTCATAGAACTTCTAAATTGCAAGAATTTTAAATGAAACATTATCTTTAAACTTGTCTTGAAGTATAATAATAATGCACAAACAAATACAGTATTTCAATTTCTTTAAATTATTTTGCTGTTTTTTTATGATTCAAGACTATGCACTTTATGTATGCAGCTCAGTGCTCATTATGATAACAGCAAAGCCAAAATGTTTGTGCGAGAGAAAATTAAGCGCCCACACAAAATGACTTTGTTAAGCACCCAGGGTGCTTATTGTAACAAATACGGTACATGGACTCTAAACCAGGGATTCTCAACTAGCGGCGCATGCGCCAAATCTGGCGCTTTGACCTTTGACTGTTACAGATTGGCTTGCGCTCTCAAAACAAAGAAATACATTAATTAGAAATACAATTTTCTCATTTATGTGGCACATTGTAAGAACTAGTTAAGAACCCCTGCTCTTAACCTTGAAATACAAAGTTAGTAAACAGACTCTGTTACAAGATCCATTGCAAATCCCCGTTATTCTACAACATTGTGAACTGGTGTTTTTGTATTGTGTAAGAAACTATCAATAATTGATTAAACCCCTGTTCTAAACCTTGAAATACAAAGTTAGTAAACAGACTCTATTACGAGATCCATTGCAAATCCCTGTAATTCTAAAACATTGTGAACTGGTGTTTTTGTATTGTGTAAGAGACTATCAATAATTGGTTATAATTGATTGAGACCATATCACTGTGTTAATTTTAATAGGCCTTTGTGTGCATGAATCTGTCATGATTTTGGTATTATTTGTGGTTATTTTGTTGCTGCCACATGGATAAAAACCTTGAGCATTGGGTATGTTCAAATTTCAAAAAATACAGACTCCCCCCCACCCCCATATGGCCATACCCGGACTTCAATTTTAAGTTTCAGCTTGGGCTCTATCAAAAGCCTCCTGAAGTGCTTTAAAGGGCAATGGAAATGATTTCTACAATTATTGTGAAACAATAGAAAACTAAAATTACAGGTCCATTCAGAAGTTTTAAATTCATAGATATTTATAATTACCCATAAAATCAATTAATTAGGCAGTAATTATTGACATATCCATCTACACCATTACAACAGTGCAATGTGTTATATTATGTGCACAGTGGTAACACAAATGATGTCATCAATGATTATTGATTAGGCAGCCAATGCTGATAGTGTTTTTACCAGGGTGAATTGATTAATGGGTAATTAATGGATTTTATGGGTAATTATAGATAATTATTCATTTTAAA
>JXSR01S026402.1:28460-44621 GCA_000969725.1 Ophiothrix spiculata | reverse complement strand
TAAAGACTTCAAAATCTGTGGCTATACGTGTATATAGAGGGGATATACTAGACTTGGCACTATTTTTAGCTGTGAAAAGCATCTCTTCAAATCATCATGTCATTCTTTTCATTCGTTCGTTCGTTCATTTACCGGCTTTAACAAACGTGTGTTTCCTGAACCATTGCTATGGTAACAAAAATTGATGGCATAAAGGGTCTTGAGTTGAATTTAACTTTTTTTTTTTTTTGTTCAAAGTCATTCGAGGTCAAAATGACATATCAAGGTCAAATACCAAAAATGTTCTGAAATACGTTCTGAGGTCATTTCAAGGTCACTGCAATAACTTGTAAGTAAATCCTTGACCCTATATGGACCTATAAGACCATGTATAGCCTTTGGCTCAAGGTCAAATGGCATTTCAAGGTCAAATACAAGAATTGTTCCAAAAGCCCACTCATGGTCATCTGAGGTCACTTCAATGTCAGTGCCATAATTTGTGAACCCTTGATCCTACGTAGACCAAACTTGGACAATGAATATCATTTTTCCCCAAGGTCAGGATCAAAATCATTGCAAGGTCAAGGGGAGGGTAAGGACCCTCAGCTACTGAGACATTTATGCTCCTACTTGTTGTAGGAGCGTAAATGGAGTATTCAATTGGAGTATTCAGATTTTTTCCAATGATGCGATCTATGATCACATCTTGTATGATCACATCTTGTCCTAATGCGCAAATATTGAATACACACACTTATTTTTGTGTTCAGTTTGCATATACCATTTGCATAAAGTAGTAATTGCGCTGTTTTCCTCCACGGAACTGAAAACAGTGACTGAATATCTGCACTCGAAGTTGATATGCAAATTAGACTTCAAAATCACAAAGAAAATATTAAAACAAAATTGTGTGCCTTTTTCATGGTAACTTCACAAGAAGTGAATGGCTAATTTTCAAAAACAGAGTCTCATTTTAAAGCCTGTATTTTGTCAAAAGTTGTCAATTTGTGCCTTGGCACATTATGTTACTGTTATGTAACAACATGGAAGTTTTATTACAGAATTGACTGCCATTCAATGTTAAAGGGCATTAGACAAAATTTTGAAATTTTTTTTGTGGATGATTTACACTTCCTATGTTAGAAAATAACAGTCAATCACCAGATATCAGGAAAATTTTGATCAAAACCTTCAAAAAAGTCAAAAATTTCAATTTTATTTTATTGGTTGATTTTGGGTATGGGCGGCAGAGGAGGGTGGTCGTGGCAACTATTACTGGTTGCCGGAGGGTATCGTAGCCGATCCCCCGGTTACGTCATGTCCTATACCGCCTCTGACATAAATCCGTTGGGATTTGTGGAAAAATACAACTTCCGGGATGATCACTAAAATTATTTTCGTAATCGGTAAAAAAATATGATATTCATATATAAAAAGTGGGGTTCAGCGAACCCCAGCAAATTTAGAATGACATAATTATATTGATTACTATAAGAACACTTTTGTAATTTTTTGAGGAAAGGTATAAATATGATCTTTGTAATTTTTTTCTTCCATTTGGAGTCACGTGACCCAATAGAAATACATGTAAATCGTACCCTAAATTTGCGTTTTAGAAATCCCACATAGCTGATCCCCGGTTACGTCATGTCCTATACCGCCTCTGACGTAAAGCCGTTGGGGTTAGTGGAAAAATACAACTTCCGGGATGATCACTCAAATTATTTTCGTAATCGGTAAAAAAATATGATAACATATACGAGTGAACCCTAGCGGATTTAGAATGACATAATTATATTGATTACTATAAGAACACTTAAAATGTACTTTTTTGAGGAAAGGTAAAAATATGATCTTTGTAATTTTTTTCTTCCATACGTGAGTCACGTGGCCCAATAGAAATACACGTAAATCGTACCCTAAATTTGCGTTTTAGAAATCCCACGTCCCTAAATCTAGTGGATGCTATTTATCGTGTCCTATGCCGCCTGGGTATGGGGCTGTTCTCTAAACGTATCTATTGATGCTATACGAGGAGAAAGAGCTAAAGATATATTTGTAAAGCATTCCTTTCACACCATAGATTGCATATAAATCAAAAGAAATTTGGAAACTTCATTAGATCTCCTGAAAAGGCCAATTCTAAAAATTCAACTATAGAGGGCAGTATTTATCGTTGTCGACAACGATAATTAAAAATAAGAAAATATCTAAATATGTGACCCATCATATCGAAAGGTACCATAAGGGTCCCAAAATGAAAATTGATTTTTTTGGTCTCCCCTGAAAGATTATATTTTAAGCTTTAAAATGACACCTTGCTTTTAGTTATTGGATGTTCGATTGCAAAGTTACATCCAAATTGGTAAAAGGCATCAAGCTGATTCAGAAAACTATAGTTCTTAGAAAATCAAGTTTAAAGTTTCTGTACTGGTAAAACTTGAATGGAGAAAGCATTTGTATCTTGTTTTTTAACAAATTAATTTATGTTTTGGATGTTGGAGCCTGATTAATATGATAGAGTACACTTCAAAGGTAACGTTTCTGATGAAATTAGAAATTCAACCTTGGATGTGATTTTTGACTATGCTCAGCTTCAATGGCCCGTATCTCGTAATTTACGATGCCGGTATTAAGGTACCTTTCGATATGATGGGTCACATATTTTGATATATTGGGTTTGAATTTGACAAAGAAACTTTGCATGCTGTCATTATTAACACTAATACTTCAAATGATGCAAAGATCTCAAAATGTGTTGGGAAAAGTTTGGGGATGATGCTGAAATTTTCTAATGCCCCTTTAACTTGAGTAGAAACATAGTGATAGACTCTCATTTGGAAAGTGCTTTAAACCTGGAAATAGTTTTTGTAGAGCTTCTGCAATAATCTCTTGAAAAATTTCAAGAATGCAAGTTCAGGTGCTTATTTAGGCCTTCTAAAAAGATAATAATAATAATGAGATTTGTATAGCGCCTTTTACAAAGTATGCATGGCGCTAGAGAAAAGGAGAGGGGAAAAATATTAGGTTGGAAAAAGATGAGACTTAAGACGGCCCTTGAACCCAGGCAAATCACTACAACCACGAATGCTCGGCGGTAACTCGTTCCAAAGTCGGGAACAAGCAACTGGCTGATAAAGCACGATCACCCAATTGCTTCCTGGAGCAGGGAACAGATACTAAGATTTTCTGATCTTTTTTGAACCTGGTGATCATGTCACTTGTTAGGTTGCACACATTTGTTATTCATTGAACTTGAATCGGAAGTTTGAAAATAATAGAAGAATTGACCAACAATCCAAATTTTTTTAAATCTTTTTTTACTTGAGGGCAACAGAACATTTATTTTTGCCTTGGTTGACAAAACTATTGTAGTGTTTGTGTCCTTCGATTTTGATTGATTGATTCTCCATGTATGAATGAAACAAGCATATTAAAATATTTCAACCTAATATTTACAAGGATTATAGAAGCTTGTATCAAACACAATTCTATGCACAAGGAAGAAAATAGCCCCCAAAATAGCATACCTGCCGACTAGTAAGATTTAATCTTATTAAGTAAGATTTTTGAGGCTTATGAAGCAGAAAATCTTACTAAATCAGATTTCTCGATCTGTAAAATTACATAACTTTCTGGTACTTTTGTGTGTAAAATCTACTTTTTAGTGAAATAATCTACTGTTTAGGTTGCAAAGTCTACTTTTACACATAACTACAGATTGGCAGACTTGATATAGTGATATTTCAGCTTTATTGTTGATAGTCATATCCCGGGGGGGGTACTTACATTGACGGAAGGTACGGGTATGTGCCACCCTCGAGACCCCCTTTTCAAGCCTCCTCTTCCGCTCCCCAAGATGCTCTTTACAAGATTACAAAGAAAATGACTCAAAAATGTCTTTTATTATGTTTTCAAGCTAATTTTGGGCGATTTTCAGCTCAAATAGTCGTATTTTTATGGGAAAAAGGCAGTTCCTGAGACCTCAATCCGGGAAAAAATCAGTTCCACAGACCTTATTTTGACCAAAAATTCGTTCCGCAAGACCCTATCTTCGATATCGCGGATCTCACATACCTACCAATTTTTTTTTTTGAGTCCCCCCCCCCCCCCCCCCCCCGGAGTCATACAATTTTCAGAAAGATTGAGGGTGCTTGTGCAAATAATTAATGTGCAGCCTTCGAAGACTTGATCTCAGTGACATTTTAAAAAAGTGGAAAAAACATGAAAGTCAAATAAATCAGTGTTGCTTCTCATTATGTAATGTGCCTGATTGTGTATTCGAGCTAGATGCTAATCCCATTAGATTCAAAGTCTCACAAATATTGAATGATGCGTGGGAAGATAACATCGTGATAAAAAAGCTCATGTTCTGATCATTGTACTTTGCAAGATCATTAGTTGAGATTGGTTCATTTCTTAAAGGGGACTGGACAAGTTTAACATCATCCCCGAACTTTGTGTCAATGCAAGCAGTTTGAGATTTTTGTATCTTTTTAAAGTGTTCAAGCAGGATCACATCTTGTGACGAATTGTCGCCGACGGAAGGTGACGTTCTTCAGCGAAACCACAACAAGTGATGTAAGCCTGCATTTATAAGGAAAAGAGACTTACTAACATAATCAGACTTTGGCTTAGCATTGGGTGACGATTTCTTGATGAAGCCCAACTGTAACGAAAGTGGCTGGAGAGCTTTTAGCGATCTTGGCTGACATAAAAGGGTGACGATGGGTCCCGGCAAAAATAGTTTGACTTGGTGACCGGCATCAAAGCCAGTATTTGTGTAGATGGCTAGTTCTCTTTATTCCAACTGACGTCCCTGAAGACTACAAAAAAAAAATTGTGACGACCTCTAAACAAGCAGAGATGACTACAATTGGCATGGAAACGTAAAAGAACTGATGTTTGCGGTGGCCAACAAAATCTGAAGAAAATCACACAACTAGTTTTATGTCATCACAAAATGTAAAAAACTTTTTACTGAAAGTGACTGATACTAGCACCAGTCTTTGGTTGCTAGTGAATTTGTCAGCAATGACGGTGGGAAATTCAAATTGCAATTTGCAGGTCTCCGTTGCTTATCGATATCCCTACTCATCACAGTGTGAGACAGGCCTTAGCGATAACAATGGCAGCATGCAAAGCTTTGTTCTCAAATTTATTCCGTTGTTATCAGAATATTAAAAAGTTATCATGGACGACAACAACAAATACTGTCCTCTATAGCTGAAATTTGAAAGTTGGCTGTACCAGCAGATGCGATGTAAAATTGAAATTCTCTTTTAATTCATCTACAATTAATTCTCATGTAAAAGAAATATTTTACATTTTTCTTACAATGACATGTAGCATCAAAATATACATTTTGAAAATAACCTCATACCTAAGATCAACAACAAGATACTATTTTTTGGCATACTATAGTTTAAAGCAAAAATTCCACAATATTTGGAAATGGACATCTTATAATCTAACAAACCAAGTTGAAATCATGCATCTGTTGATAGGTTTGTGAACTTTTGTCTAATGCACCTTTAAAGTCATCAAGAAACTGAGCACTGATCAAATTTTTATTGTAAAATGATAAAAGCGCATCGCACTGATGACGCAATGGTTCCATGCATAAGGACATCTCGTCATGCGCGTGCAAGAAAGGTGTATATGCAATGGCTGCCTTAAGTTAAAATACAACTAGTTACTAGAATTTGAAAATCAACAATCCAAATCAATGAAAAATGGCAGCTATTGCAGATACGACTTTGTTTCACTCATATACTTTCTCTAGCACTTGTTTTGTTGACCCATCTTTACTGAGAAGTGGCAGTTTGTCTCAAGTTCCTACTTGTTGTATTCGTGACTTCTTGTCGGTATGGTTCAAGATTTATAGTGTGTTCATGAAAACATTGTATGTTCTTTTTAGAAGCTCTCCCCTTTCACAGCACTTTATGTTTTTTCAGTCATTTTAGTTAGAAGCTCTCCCCTTTCACTGTTTTTTTTTTTTTTTTTTTTTTTTAGGGTAGATATCGGATGAATTCCCATACGGTTTATACGTGCCTGCTTCTTTATGGCTTTTTTCTGTTTCATATGAAAGATGAACACTACGATTTCATAGTAAATTGGCCAAACCATATATATTTATTTTTACAAATGTGTTTCAGTTATCTCATGTCTCTGAGTTATTCACATATTCTGTCGGACGCAGTTGTTGAATTTGGCGTACTCATTCATTGTACTGGAGTGGAACTTACTGTGCGATGTCTTTGGAGTGAACCAATATTTCCACAATATTTTATGTTTCCGCTGTGACTCATTAAATTTTTCTTATAATAAAGTTGAAGGACACATTTATGCACAATATATCAAAGAAAGGGATTGATACAAAAAATAATTAAGCTGCAAAGATTAATTTTGTAGACTTTGTCATTCACCTCCAATACAATGTTTCATGCCAGGGAGACATGGAACAGCCTCAATTGACCAATCAGAAGACAGGATTCTAGTCTGTGATATCAGTGCGTCCAACAGAATACTCAAAACAAACACACCCCTTCAATTTTCACCTTGACCTTGGATGACCTAACGGATACAATCTTGATATTCCTCAGATCAAGTTACATCCACCCACCAAGTTTGAGGAGCGTGAAACCTACAATCTCGAGAAAATATATGGACAGACAGACATTGCGTATTATTATTGGGTTTGACCTTGAAAAGACCTTTTGACCTTAAATGACCTTGACCAGACTTCCTTTGGATACTCCTTGGGTGGGGCCATGCGTGGTGCAAGTTAGGTTGAGATCGACACATGTGTCTCCGAGTTATGCACATGTACCCAAAACAAACATGTACACTCGCGCCACCTTTTACCATGACCTCGGATGACCAAATGAATTCAAACTCGATATTCCTCAGACGAAGAGAGTTGATCTCCTTCCTTTTGTTTCATAATTGCAGGTGCCACAAGTTCGTGCAAGGAAGCCAACTACAAACCATCGTTTCTACCTGATCATGAATTGAGGAATCTTATCATGGCGGTAAGTATTTTGAATTGATCATTTTTTGTTTACTTTTTCTTCAAACTCCTTAACAAGTTACTCAAATCAGCAGATTGTCTTTAGATGTCCAAAAACACTTACATGTATTAAGGCGAAATCACGCTCGATGCAAGCACAAACACATCAAGCATCTGACTGCACATTGTGCAGATGGGAGTTTTGTGCAGTTCTAATAGATCAATATCAAAATGCAATATCACTTGCATCAATGCAAACCTAATATAGAAAAGCTGAACTTTCAGAGGTAATCCGTTTGCGTTTTGAGTATGAATTCAATTGCATTGAGTCTGCCCTGAATATTATTGGAATCGCATAAATTTGAATTCAGGTTCAGGGATGGTGCATTCATAAGTTTATTTGTTCATCTACCATCTACCAATTCTCAGTCTTTATATGTACTACTGCAGGTGGTGTGCTTCAGAGTGTAGACTAGACCAAGTAGAGAGACATGATGAACTCTGAACACTCCATAAAAAAGATAAAGGAGTATAGACACTATCGTATGTCCCGTAATGCATGTTGAATTATTATAAAATGCGGGCATTTCTGTTTTTCCACTAGACCACGCAAGCTCACTTGTTGTGCGCAGATGACATTGTGCGCACAACTTAGTAATAATATGGTTGATCGCACAGAACTACCTGTATGATGCTTTCAGCATGCATTTAATATGGGACATGAGACAGTGGTCTATTGGACAAGTTCAACATTATATCCCCAATTGTTTTCCAAATATTCTAAGATATTTGCATCATTTGATGTGTTAGCGACAAACCCTGGCGCCGCTCGAAGAAAAAATTGGTATGCATGCTCTTCAGAAAAAACGTCGAAAAAGGGTAGGATTTTGACCCATTGGCGTCGTCGAGGTCTTCAGAAAAAGGGGTGCCTTTTCAGAGTTAATTTCGACATTAAGGGTAGTCTTTTTACAATATCTTCGACTTAAGGATAAATTCGCTTTTCTGAAATTCTAAGAAATACAACAGAAAAGGCTTCCAATGTATTATTTTCATGTTTTTTATGGCAGTGAGGGTCCATTTCAGTGTGTTACGCCATTAAGGGGTCTAATGTCCATTTTAAGTGTCTGTCATATGGTGGTCATACGATACAACCTGCGTGACATAAAACATTCAAAGTGCATAAATTCAACCTTATCGCATCTGGAAAATTTTGCAGCAAGCACGACAAGCCGATATTTCAATTACTTGTCATGATGGTCACAACGACACATTGTTTTGAGTTTGGAATAAATTCAACTTTTCTCACTACAGACCATCACAGCAATATGCAAATGTGTTGTGCTATGTTATGACATTTCAAAATTGCAAATGCTTGGTCGTCTGCCGCAGCTACAAGCTTGGTCGTCTGCCGCAGCTACAAGCTTGGTCGTCTGCCGCAATGACAGCTTCTCTGAAACCACCTTAACAGTCTCTTAGAAGAGTGATATTTAGCTCACTCATGATGAGTTAAAGATGTGTGTTCGGATCACTTTCACTCACAAAATCAAATTGGAGATTTTGATACCACATGAAAACATGTATTTTTCTCATAACTCATGTGAATATTCACGCCCATATTATCTTTCATTGAAGAGATATAGACTAAAAAGTGATGAATTACTGGAATATTTTGTTAACAAAACACATATCCTGTATGTTAATTGTTTCTATGGGTCACTCTCAGGCACATTTTTGCCAGTAACATTAATTTGGCTCAAGGTATGCAATTGAAACTTTTCAATTGCTTTTTGTAGGTGATGAGCCTTCATTCAAATATGGAAAAGGTGTATGTTAAATTTATCACCAGATTGGAATACCTACCTTTAATACACATTTTGTGACCTCAAGTTGCTCTCCTGACAGCTCTTCCTAATGAGCCTTTCAGGAGAGCAATTTATAGCTCTTCCCAACACTTTTGAAAACGAAGCCCTGGGTAATGATATTATTCATAATTATCCAACATTAATCAAATTGTCAAAATATAAAGAAAGCGGACATATGTTTGTAGGTAGATTCAAAACACTATACTTAATTAACACTAATTTTCCCCTGATATTACTAATTAGTGACTATTCATCAGAAAGAAGATGTGATAATTTAAGATACACACAAATGAAAAAATTGCTGTGGAAAAATTAGCAAGTCTTTGATGATTCTATAATATACCCTTCACTAGACACTGATGATGTTACATCGTGTACCAGATTTTGCATAGCAGATTTTTGATTTGTTAACCTTTTTTTTTACGAGACACATAATTTATATTAAAATTATCAAGTAAAAACAACACTAGTACTTTTTGATAAAACAAGGTTTTTAAAAACTTAGGGTGCCTGGTCCATGATAGTTTGAAATGTGCTAGTAAAAATTGGCATGAATAATATTTTATCGATGTTAAACCAAGTTAAAAAATAATGGGGGATCACCATACTCGTTTTGCATGCGAGTCAGTTTCAAAGTAATATTTTTGGGAAACATTTGTACAGGGGTCTATGGGAAACGTGACAAAATGAAAGCTCAAATAAATAAATTGCTCAAACTCTGGTATTTTTTTCCGTAAAGGATTCATCAGGAATGTCAAACAGACATATTCAGAATTATTTGAGAAAATTCCCTTTAAAAGAAAAACATATTTTTCAAATTAGAATTTTCTTCCAGAAATCTAAATATCTCTTGAGTGTTATATTAATTCACTCTATTTGGGAAACTCATTGAAAGTTAATGAATCAAATATTTAAGAAATACTGAAACTCTCAAGTATTTTTTTAATCCATAAAAGATTCATCCGGAATGACAGTCGGACATATTTAAAATTTCTTCAGAAAATTCCTTGTTTTCAATTTTTTTTTCCAAATTATGATTTTCTTGTAGTAATCTAAATATCTCTGAGTGCTTTATAAATTCACTCTTTATATTCAGGAAACTCATTAAAAATTAATGAATCAAATATAAAAGCAAAGAAATTGAAAAGGGAAATTGGTGCAATAAATGAATGTGACACACTCAAGTAAAATAAATATTTTTATATTTTTGATAGTTTCCCTGTTTTAATGAAATGATTGTGACATTGAAAATAATTTGTGTATAAAATAGAAATTAGTTCCAAGTGCTAATGAAGCAATGGTTAAAGACAGATTCTTTTGAAACCCAAATAATGCTATGTAGTACTAGTATGTATAATGTGAAATATATGATATAATAATTGTAAATTCCATATGTGAAATCATCCAAAGGTAAAGTGCTCAACCATAAAGGGAGCTTGAATACAATAAATGTTGACAACCTTCAGTTCTTCTACCTAAAGGTACAACTTCCATAATAATTAAAAGTGCTGCATATTTATCTTAACTCCACCTGAATAGAAAAGGTTCCACAATGTTTGTAACCTTAAAATAACATATAGAATTTGAAAATGCAATAATTTATACCTTCATAATTTGTTTTGAAATTTAAACTCAATATTACAAATATTTGACTGATTTCCTTTTATTGATGCCACATAACATAAACCTCATTTAGCACTAACCCAATTTTTTTCCCTTGTTTTGTAACTACTTATGGTATGCGAGTTGATAAAATTATCTTCAACGTGTTTTTAAGCAGTTTATTTTAAAATAGATATTGTCGCTTTAAGAGAAATCTGATTCCAAGACTAACCTAATTTTGGCTATATAACCTACCAAGACAATGTGCAACCATCAAGTTAGGTACTTTTTTCTATAAAAACACACAATTTAGGCAAATTTAATGATTTAATTTGTGAAGGACCCTCTTCACTTCACTATTTAAAATAAGCATCCTAAAGGGCAGGCTCTTGTACTTCAATCACATAATTTATCAATGTTTAAAGAACTCGCCATTTCACCCCAATATCCCCTCCCAGATCCCCGCCCCTGGTGACTGGTCCCACACATTTCTTGAACAAAGATAGGTGTGTGCTATCACATCAAGTAAATTTTGTCCAAGAATCATTTGGTGGATAGGCTAATCCTAATCCTCGAATATGGAGTATGGAATATTGCAGCGATTCCATCAGTGATTTTTAACTCTGGTGGTGATGGTGAAATAAGCCTTTTAAGATTGTATAATATACAACCATGTAACCTATTGTTGTTATATTTTAATTGTGTACTTCTACAACCATGCCATTTATTGTTTTTATACTTTGATTGTTATATGTGTAAAATTTCTCTTGCTTATTGTATTTTTATATATTGTAAAGTGTTTTGATCTCATTGGAAAGGCGCTCAATAAATCTCTATATTTTAAAACTCTATATTATACTGCCAGGGAGTGTCAGTATGCAGTCTTTGTATGCGCTACACGTAGTGGGCTTTCAACAGTATCAAACTGTGGTAAAACATGGCACTTTTTAGCATATTTTGCAACTTTTCCTCATGGAATTTAGTGAATGTCAGAATAACATGTTCTGAAAAATTAATGTCCCTATCATGTTTCAGTGAACATTACAACTTCCCACGCTCATAGAGTTGTTGCTCTGTGTCTGCTAATATGCATTGTTTTGGTACGACTGTACATATACAGAAATATATCTTATCAACATGCAGTTTTGATTTCCTATAGCTTACCACAATACAAATGTGATGAAAGAAAATCGTAGGTCCAAAAGTCAAAATTTTACCATAGCTAAAAACCTTGCCACAAATATGAACCTTTCGATGTGCCGCATCACACATTTTACCCATTTAGAAGCAACCTTAGAATCAAATATTTGTAGGTAATTAACCTTAATCAATTTTCATTTAAAATTTGTCTCTTAGGAAATGCTTTATAAAAAGATGCCTCTTTTTTTCTGAGTAGTAGGTGTGATTTGAATTAGGAACCTATTGCACCCCAATCCATTGCCAGACAAAACCTAGAACTAGTATCGTTCCCCTGATCTCCCCTCCCACGGACCAAGCAATGAGCCCGGGCAGTGCGCACAAAAAGGGCGAAAGGTGTATGTTAACTGGGATTTTAGTTTGATTCAGAGAGTACCAGACATGGTAAAATTGAACAATATTGACAGCCCGAAACAAGGGCTAGGCAAAACCAAGCCATCTGGATTTTTGCCTACAAATAGCAGTTTGCATATCTAAAAGGTAGACTTTCGCAAGTCTATTTTGATTTTCTTTGATACAAGTTTTGCAAATGTTTGGACTATCTTCTATTCAGTTAGTGTAACTTATTCCACAGTTTACGAGAATTAACCTTGACTCTCATGCTTTTATTAACGCCGAGTCTCTGCGCGAGTATACACTCGTGACTTGCGACAAAATTTTAACTCTGTATATAATATAGTATCTACGAATTAATTAAACTTAGGTGTATTTTCTTGATTTTCTTTTTAAGTGGTTTTTGGTGCCTGGTAAACCAAATTTGAATAAAAGAAATATGAAGTTTGAAGGTCAAAAAGAATACTTAAAGGTGCAGTGCAATTCATGATTTTGATGTGACAAAAATCTCACTTTTTTTCTAGCTAACTAAAAAGAAGAGTACACTATAAATATATACTGAAAATTCCACTTGATTCCGACCATTCATTTCCAAGTTACAAGCTTTTCAGCATTTTGAAAATCCCCATAGGCTACTGTGTTGAAATTACTGTCGGGGCCCCCGACAATGATTAGAAAATGACATGTTTTCTCACTTTTCTCAAAAATGCAAGCACATATGAAAGAATGGTGTGGGGATCGTAACATATAGGCTCCTACCAGTTGAGGATTCTTATACATTTTGTAAGCTAAAAAACTCAATTTTGATAGAGGTGACCTTGAGGGTAAAAAGTGGATCATGAATTGCCCCTTTAATAAGTTGGAAGTAGCAGCCGTGGAAAAAATTGAGTACAAAAATAGTACAACATTCCTGAGGTACGTGCACATTTGGAACACAATTATAGTACAGTTTTAGTACAAATAATTGTGTTCCAAATGTGCACCTCAGGAATGTTGTACTATTTTTGTACTCAATTTTTTCCAGGGAGAGCTATAAATTTGTTGACAAGCTGAGAATCCATTCTCTGATTCGCACATCCATTCTTGTGGAGATTACCTATAGCAAATTTTGCCAGAATCCAAATAGAATCCCATATTCAGGATACATTGTGTATACATGACTGTCAAAGAATCCAAAGATTCTCCTCTAGATAATAGATTTGCAAGAATCCAATATGAATCTTATGATTCTCGAAGCAGTGAACAAATTTCTACCCCTGAGTAGATTGTGCTGGACTGTCATCTTTGACTGATTTGTGTTTGCTTATTTTCTGTAGGCTGCAGATGGGTTTCTGTTTGTTGTGAGCTGTGATAGAGGGAAATTACTCTATGTATCTGAACCAGTCAACAATATTCTCAATATATCTAGGGTAAGTTATTATTACTGTTACAAAACATCACGCCACATAAAATTGGATATGTTGGTTCTCATCCAATGGATTTTCATGAATTCTTGAGGTAGGAAAGTTGTTTTTTTTTCCATTGTAAAATGTGACCCATCATATCGAAAGGTACCTTAAGGTTGGCATAGTAAATTACAAGATATGGGCCATTGGAGCTGAGCGTAGTTAAAAGTCATGTCCAAGGTCGAATTTCTAATTTTATCAGAAACGTTACTTTTGAAGTGTACTCTATCATATTAATCAAGTTCCAGCATCCAAAACATAAGAAAAATGTGTTAAGAACCTCTCTCTCCATTAAAGTTTTACCTAGTATACTTGCTCCGTGGTTCGGAAGTCACGTAAAGCCGTTGGTCCCCTGTACGAATAGACTCCTTATTAATGGGGTTTGCATTTCATGCAAGTACTGTGTATCATTGATTGATTGATTGATAAAAACTTTAAACTCAATTTTCTCAGAACTATAGTTTTCCGAATCAGCCCGATGCCTTTTGCCAATGTGGATGTAACTTTGCAACCGAACATCCAATAACCAAAAGTAAGGTGTCAATTTTAAACTTAAAATCTCAGCTTTCAGATGAGACCAAAAAAATCAGTTTTGATTTTGGGACCCCTAAGGTACCTGATGAGTCACAAATTAGCAATATCATTAGTTTTCTGTATTTACCAATATTAGTACTCAAGGACAGGGGATGGTACTTTTTACAATGTGATATGCAGAGGGGTTTTACCACAAAGGTTTTACTTGAGTCTTCCAAAGTCCAAGTTATTTGGATAAAAAACCTAACATTTCCCAGAAATTGTGGAGGGGGTAGGAACCAAACACTCAATTTGATTTCACAGACCTATTTTTATTGTGAAGATTTCATTGTGATTGTCAACTGACAATATCTGCACTAAAGCAACCCTGAATGGCGACAGTATGATGATTTCTTTAATTATTTTTTTTAGCCCTGACACCATTTTGGAGAGTCAAACTCCAGTATTGGCCGATGTAATTGCTATATCAAGGTTAATGAAATAATACAGTTCAAGTACCCAATAAACACAAATTTCGAATCATATGGATACTTGGATCAGTAATCAGTGAGTATGAAACATATACTCCCGGGAATATTTGTGATGTGGTATGGCAAAATGCACAACTAGGCAGAGATGGAAATTATTTTTTGTAAGATTATGAAAATATATATTTTGCTCTTTCTTAAGCTTTTTGTTTCATCTGAAATAATCATTCCTAATCAAAGTTATGGAATTTTAAAGTTTGGATGTACAAATTGTTTGAAATGAGAAAAGGACAATAAAATACAGAAAATAATAGAAAAATATAAAGAAAAACAAAATAATTATTTGTTAAAAAGTGTACCTTGTCATTAAAATTTTACTCTAGAATTTTTACATTTTGTTTTTATAATATTTAGCATCACAAATTTAGAAAAACTCAGTTTTGACAAAAATCGCCCTTCCCATTATTTTTGCCTTATTAAATGCTCAATTAAGAGCCTTGCCCATTTCCGTCTGGTTTTGCCATACCATGTCACATTTGATCAAATGGGGATGTGCCGCTTGAATGAGTTGCTTTTTTACAAGAAATTCTTTAACTTGGATTATGTTTTTACCAAAAATCCTGAAACATGGACCAACTTTAATGAGTGAGCCCTAAATTTTGTGATTTTGGGGGTATTTGAATGGCGAAAAAACCCAAAATTGCAAAATCTTTTTATAAAAAGCCTATTTTTCAAGAATAATCCTTAAAAATTGGTCGCTTTTTGGCCAAAATCACCCTATCACCCTGGTCTCTCAGTGACTACCATTATGCGATTTTGTGTGAGTGCCATGCCAATAAGTAAAATAGCAATTTTAGTCACTTACCCAGAGATCCTCAAGTTAATATAAATTTTGCTTAACTATGACTGCAAGATGTAGAACAAACTTGTGAGTTTCATATTTACCTAGACTACAAAATTTATACTTCTAGGAATTGTAGAAAATAAATGTTATCAAGTAGAAGTTAAATGTAAAAAAAAACTGTTTGGAGACTAAGTCTGAGCAACCCAATTTTAGGTGCAAATATTAGACAACAAATGTATTTCATAATGATATTATATAGAATCACTACTCCTTTGAGCTTTGCGCTGAGATTTGTAACGGATTTGCGCCGTGTAATAAAGGACTTTAAAAGTAGAACACTGGTGATTTTTTTTTCAACATAAGCAACCTCAATGCATTCTGGACAAACTAACAAGGCATACTATTAGTATTGCTATCAGTTTTATTACAATAGGTGATTTTTTTCATTTGAATGGGAAAAATTGATATTTTGTAGGAATTTCTTGTTTCCCCAATTGAGGAATATTTGCAATTTAAGTGGGGAATGGGTTGCAAATGTTACTGGTCATGTTTCATCAAAACAATGTTTTCCGCTATTATTTCAAGTACATTTAAGTTAACATTCAGAGCAAGCTTAAGGTGGATCGAAAGGATGTTTCTTGCAATTAGAAACTGAATTTAGAGGCACTTGATTACATTGAATAAGTAAAGCTTAAAACACTGAGCAAAATGGTTTTTGTTTGAAGGAAATCGGACATACGGTTGCCAAGATATGCTTGATTTTAATTTCTTTGTTTTCTATCATTTTTGCCAATATATTGATAAAGTTAATGAACAACATTGGCTAAATGTGCTCATTAATATTCATATTTGCCAATATTTTACCAATATCTTATGAATAAACCTT